>NEWO01000015.1:50204-70332 GCA_003013225.1 Phalaenopsis aphrodite
CGAAAAGCCTTGATAGGTCCCACTCCAACTTTCTTGGTGATAGACTCTCTTAGCAAATATCTTAGAATTTGGTTGAATAGGCTGCCATCAGCTTTGTGGTGCTATTCCATAGGTTTTTCCTGACACTATTCCCAAATCTCCCTGAAATCCTCATTTGTCTCATAAAGCTTGAATCCCACAACTTTGGCTTGCATGGTGGTGATTAGCAAATGGCGACAACAAAAGACATATGCTACTCAATTTTTACTTCTTGCCTTAGCTTAAATATGAACTGAAACGATGCCAGGAACTCAAACTAGGAAGCATGCCCACCCTTTAACTTTCTCTAACTGTTCGAGAACCTCAGTGCCTCGTGATCCTTATATAGAGTGAACGCGCTCGTTAACAGGTAGTAACTCCAGTGGTGAGAGCTATCACAACGACATAGAATTCCTTGTCATATGTCAAATCTTTCTCTTGGAGTCATTCAACTTCTCACTGAAGAAAGTTAAGGGGTGTCCTCCCGGGCTTAATACTGCTCTGATCCCTACATTGGAAGCATCACACTTCTTCTCGAATAACTGGCTAAAGTCTGTTAAAGCTAACACTATGGCCCGTGTCACCTTCTCTTTATGAGTGTCAAAATTGCACTAAGCTGCCTCTGTCCACTAGAACTTCTCTCCTTTCAAAAGTTCTGACAGGGGCATTATAATGGTGTTAAAGCTCTTGATGAACCTCCTATAAAACCAATCTCATAAATTGCCTTAGCTCGATTTTGATTTTCATAGGGTCCATCTGAATGCTTGCACCATACACAATGTAACCCAAAAACCAAACGCCGGCTATCATGAAGTGATACTTCTTCAGGTGGGCATATAGCTTCTTCGATCACAGAACCTCGAAATCCCATCTTAGATTCTATAAGTGCTCCTCCTTTGAACTGTTGTAGACAAGGATATCGTCGAACTAAACAACAACGAATTTTTTTATGTATGCCCAAAACAACTTACTCATCATGATGGTGCTACGTGCATTGAACAATCCAAATGACATTATTGTCCACTCATACAATTCATCTCTGGTCTTAAAGGCAGGTTTTCATTCTTCTTCTGCCTCATCTTAACCTGATGATATCCGATGTGCAAGTTAATTTTGGAAAAAATAATTGCTTCATGCAACTGATCCGTTAGATCGTTCAGGCGAGGTATGAAGAGTGGGTATTGGATGATGATTTGTTAATTGCTTGACTATCAATGCATATTCGCCACGAGCCATCCTTCTTAAGCACCATAAAAGCGGGAACAACACACAAACTGATACTCTCTTTTACCAATCCTCTAGCAATGAGATCCCGCATTTGTCGTTGTAACTCCTCTTACTCAACTCATCTCAATCTGGAAGCAGACCTGTTTGACAACACTGATTCTGGGATAAGATCTATGAAATAATGAATATCCCTAAGCGCTGGTACATCCTCTGGGAGACCGCCGCCGATCATCATGTCCTGCAAATCAACTAGCACTAGCTAGATTGCCTTTGGTGGCTCTATCTCCTTCTCAATTTCTTCTAGGACGTGTAAGGCCAGCAACACTAGGGATTCCCGTACTCACTGTAGAAAGGCAGCATGGGGATCCACAAGCCTCTTCATGACTAGCATTTATGCTTCTCCAGAATCATTGTTGGGCAAGAGAACGATGCACTTCCCCTCCTTCGTGAGCGAGTTTTTGAACTCATCATATTGAGTTTTGCGATCGAACTGCCACGGTTTTTCCAACATGTTGTATGTGACAGATGTCCATGGGCATCACATTATACCACATCTGATCTTGTACTTGGTCTCCAATAAAAAATTCGACCACACATTACTGACTCACTAATTTCTCGTTACCATTCTTCAACCAAGTCAGAGAACAGGACTGGATACTTATGTGCGGTCAGGTATAACTTTTTCACCGTTGCAGCGTAGTCCACATTCTCACAACTCCCTCCATCAATAATGAGACTACACACCTTTCCTCTCAAGTCCATTTGATACGAAAGATGTTATACCTCAAGCACGAGTGCTCCTTCTGGGGTTGTCTGTAGCATCCTACTCACAACAAGCATGTCACCCTCGTCTCCTTGGAGTTGGTACTCCTCATCCCCTTCCTTATTGCCTCCTAGCTGCTCACTCCTCCACGACGCCCTGCTCGTGAAGGACACAACTCGTCTCATCGGTTGGAGGCGATATCTCCATACCCATGACATATGATGCACTTTCTGACTAGAATGGTACCGGGTGTGCTAATCTTCTCAGGCTTATTCCCACTATGATCCGCTTTATCATTACTTTGCTCAGTCTTCCCAACTCTTCCATGCATGTTTCTACTAATGCTTCCAGCCCTAGGAGTTGTAGGCGTTGTTTGAATGTGGCTGGGTATTTGTTCTGATTCTATTGTCTCTCCACCTTCAGTGGTAAAATTTGCATGTCTCTCAGTTTTCGAGAGGTTTGTAGCTTGATCGAATTATTGATGGTAGGCTTCAGGCCTCCCAGGTACCTTGTTATTGTATGCTCCTCTGTCTCCATCAGTTCACATTTCAAATTAAGCTGCATAAATTCTACTGTATACTCCACTGATAATTTCTTTCGCTGCAGATAGTAGAGCTTCAAGAACATATCCTAACGGTAGTGTGGGGGCAGATACTGTCGCTACATCATCTTCATTTATCTCAAACAGTGATTTTGTCCCATTATTCTCTCGTTATTACTCTCTCTAAATTCTTCCGCCACAAAGAGTCATTCTTCTTCAGCTTGATGGCGGTGAGCTTCAATCTTTTGTCATCAAGCATCTCCTGCATTCAAAGATTCTCTCAACTGCCTACATTCACTTGAGGAAATTATTTGGATTCATTCTCAGCTTGAAGTCGGTAGATCCACTTTTACTCCCAGATCTTTGTGCCGTCCCGCATATACTTCCTTTCTTAGCCTCCTCTGATATTGAATCCCAAAATTCCTTGGCCGATGTCCCCTCTTTGTTGAATCCATCCCTACATAAAGGATTCAGATGTTCTTCTCACTCTCAATCTCAGAACTCTCTGTTACGGTCGATGGCATCCTCTCCTTATGTCTTTTCTTCAATGGCATTAAGTCATTGTAATACTTGTTGGAGTAGTTGTTGTATCTCTTCAATGGCAAACTTATGATTAGGTTATGACAATTGCCTCTTCGGTGACATAATTATGTTTTCGATATGGGTAGGTGGAAGGCTGGCGTAGGGTTTATATGGGGTAGAAAAATAAATTTTTTGGGTGAAGATACATTGGGTATCGGCGGATGCTAGAAACCCTAGGATAGGACTAGGGTTAGATTAGCTCAGATAGAAGATGATATCAATGTTAACCCAAATAACAATAAACAAATAATATTATTTTTAGAAAACGAGACACTAGGCAGTACATCAACATAGTGAAAGGGAATAACAACAACAAAAACACAACAATCCAAACTAGCGTTGTATCGCGAAAGTGATGGTCAGTGAAAGGCCTATGATAGGCTAACAATAAGATAGGTGGATTAAATGAAACAATAGTTAGTGGTGGGGAAGGCTTTTGGTGGATGTGGGGTGGGAAGAGGTGGTCGACGGCTGGGTTGACAAAGAGGAGGAGGTCTGAACTGTGGCATCAGGCGTGCAACTTAGGGAGGGAAAGGGCTATAGATAGTAGGGAGGCATGAACTCAAACTCGACTGTGACCGGACAACAAAGAAAAGGCTAGAAAAGGGGTGGAGGGATGGCGGGAAGGGCGGCTAAGCTGGAGAGGGGAAGGTTGTTGTAGAGGTAGGGTTGTGACGAGCAGGGAACGAGAGATACAGACAACCTAGGACGGGTTATAGCCTGAGCACCTTCTCGCCTTCGGATACAACCCTAAGAGAGATAATTAGAAACACCTACGGATGACCTGAAATAAAACAAAACAACAATAAAAACCTAAGAAAAGGAAACACTCTATAAGACCTAGATAATTAGGGTTGGATCCTCCTATGCAAACAAGGTGTCGTAACGTGGCAGAAGGGCAGATCAACCCTCCCAAGTTTGGACCGGTTCGGTCCAGACGAAGGAAGCGTGGAGTATTTCCCACGTCCCCTCTTTTATGCCCGCATCATAAAATTTTTTAGTTTATCAAACTTCATATGCAACAAGATATTTGTTCATATAGAGGAATATTGTAAAAAGTTTAGGAGAGTCTTAAAATTTATTGAATATATATAAAATATTATCATGGAAAAGAAATATACTTTAAAAAAATCATAAAAATTGAATACTATTTAGGTTTATAATAATTATAAGAAAGCTACAAGTTTTGGGAAAATGTATAACTAAACCAAAACTCTAAATTCTATTGATTATAATAGCCCTGATACTAAATGAAGGAGAAAAAAAAAACAGAAAGGCTAAGACAACGCAAGATCAAGGAATTTTGGTTAAATATTTTGATTAAAAATAAAAACATAAAAAAGATGGAATTAATACTTTTCAAAATCATTTAATGAGAGATTTGATGAATAATACATATTGAATGAGAGATTTAATGAAGAAGCTATTTTAAAATAACATAACCCAAAAAATATTAACTATATAATATATTGATCCAAAAAAGATAAGTGAAATTAGCTCTAAAAACTTGCATAAAAGTAAGAATTTTGGTCCATATCAGATACCCCTATTGAGATTAGAAGTTTTATGAGGAATCCGCAATGATTTCTTTAATACATTTTGTTCAATTGAGTTTGTAAAATAATTAAAAAAAAAGATAAAAAATAATCAGTGAAGAAGCATTTTAATATCAATATTTAAAATAAATTCGTTGTTCAAATTTTCGTTTACCATAAAAAGAATTGAATTTGAATCATATAAAGAAGTTGTTGGAGCAAGTGATGTAACGCAACTTTAAAAAAATTATATTGATTTTAGAGAATCAATTTGGTTTCATGTTAGAAAGATTACCATGAAAGTGACTGCTGTGTAAGACAATTAGTGGAAAATTATTTGGCACATGAAAAGATTGTTATATAATTTATATTAATCTAGAGAAGACATTTAATTGAGTAATATAAAAAAAAAATTGTGCGTTTCAAGGAAGGAAAGAGTGTCAAGGAACTGTTAATGCTATCAAATACTTGAATGATTGATCACTGATAGAATTAAAAATAGTTGTGGAGTGCCCAAAGTTTTCTAATTTTTGAAGGTTTACATTAAGGAAAAACTTTAAGTTTATGCTTTCTTTTATTGCTTATGAAGAGACTCACGTTGGATTTTTAAAATCCGCTGCCTTTCTATGTACTATGTTTCAGATTTATAATTCAATATGTGAGATATTCACTAAAATAAGTGAAAAATTAGAGCATTAGAGGAAATGCTAAACAAATTGTGATCCTAGAATCAGTTGAAAAAAAAAATTGAGTTATGTGCTATATAATTTTAGTAGGTATGTTAATAATTGTAATGCAATTTTATTAGAACATAGCTTGATACTTATATATGATAAATTTGAGAATCTTAGTTGATTGAATCTATTATATAGAGAAGTGAACATATAAATGAAGATAAACTCTACAGTTTGGATGGTTAAACTGGAGAAGTATTCTTGGAGTTCGTATGATTAGAGGACATCATGAATGCTTAAAGAAAAGAGTTTTATAAAACCTCAGCAAATTTTATGAAGCTATATGGATCCCAAATGTTGGATTATAAAATTATTGACATCTAAGCTGAGTGTGACATAAATGAGAATATTAAGATGAATTTGTAACAATGAAGAAAAATAAAGTAAGGAATGTTTATATTAGGGAAAATATTGAAGTTAGACATTTTGAAGATAAAAGAATGAAAAAAGACTTAGGTGGTTCAGATCTGTGTGACAAAGTGTACAAAATGTGCCCATCGGACTAGTTTTTAAAATTTGTGTCCGAAAATTACGAAGAAAAAATGATAGACATAAGAACATGATAGGAGTTGTTCAAAATGAATTACAAAGAATGTGTTTACCACCTTAGATAATGCTAATGAAAAATGAAGATTTATATTGCCATCATCAAATAATTGGAATAAGGTAATGTTGATGATATATGTATGTCTGTGTGTGTAAGATTAATTCCAAAAATATTCCCTCTATTTTTCATTTGTGGCTATTTTAGTTCGAGAGCATCATAGTTCTTCAATTTAATCTATCAACTATTCAAATTTGATCCAAAATTATTTTTTACGTAGAAATTAATATAAAAAATTGATTCTAATTAATCACTTCACTATACAATATTGAACCCATTTAGTCCTTATGGGACCAACTAAATTGGAGAAATGTTGTATGTATATAAATATATACATTTATATAATATATACATATACATACATACGGACAGACGGACGGACACACAGACACACAGAACACACAGGTCATACATACATACAGACGAACATACACACACACACAGACACACAAAACACACATAACACACAGGACACACAGACACACAAAACACACAGGACACACAGACACATAGGACACACAGACACATAGACACACAAAGCACACAGACACACAAACACACAGACACAGACAGACAGACAGACAGACAGACAGACATACAAATACATACATACATACAGACATACATACAAACATACATATTGCGACCATTCAAATTTTTTATTTCAGTATTCAAATCCTTTATTATTTATACATTAACTCATTCATTATTTTTAGTGTGACTTGTACGATATAAAATTTTTAAGATAGATAAAGAATGAGCATGCTGGATGTAGAAGGTGATGTCTACTTGAACAATGGTTTTTTTTTTGTTAAAATTTCATTATTTGCTGACTGAAGTCTGAAGAAGTATATTTTTCCGTGAAGTAAAAGAACTATATTTTTTCAGGTTCAGTTGCAGAGCAGGTTATGCTTCTCGAAAATATAGGATCATCTGTGCTTGTTTCTGAAAAACAGGTTCTCCCCTGCTCTCATTACCAATAGAAATAAGTTCTTCCTTGGAACATTAATGATTGAAAATGGAATATTTGAGTGTTTCTGTTCTACAAACTTTGTCCTACTTGTTTTGAAACAAGGTGTGCTTCTAGTTTAGTGAGTGCTTTAAGAAGTTTTGGATCTTCTCCTTCCACGTTTTCTTTAGAACTATTGCATTCAATTTCTTTGCTCATTATGGGTATTTAAGTGAAATCATCCCACGGAGATGCTCTAATTGGATCACTGATTGATTTCTAGGATTCCTGATAAACCTTATTGGGGCCTTTTGTCTAGCACAATATACCATAATAGTTCTTCTAATGATGTGAAGCTGGTAACAGAAAAAAATAATCTTAATTTGACTTGTTAGAAAAGCGAGGAGAGAGAATCATTTCAATTCATTCAATAATCATCATAATTACAAGTCATAAGCCCTTTTTTATATAAATAGAGCAACAAAGTTGAGGCCAAAAAAATTAAAAGCAAATTGAATCAAACTAAAAACTAAATCAATGCCTAATAGTTTGAATTTAAACCTTAGAGTCATTTTTAAAAAAAATTGGTCTCTAGTGGAGGAGATGAAGTTATTTCATCACATCTCTTAATTCTTCATCATTCAAAACTAGATTTAAAAATTAGATTTTTGTGGCTTCAGATTCCCTCATCTCATTGCTTCTTACTTGTTGCATAAAATATTATAGTCGTGATATCAAGTAAACTTGTGTGGTTATTGAGGAATCAAACAATAATTTTTAAGCTTAAGGAATCGCCTGTATCTCTCAAGAGCAATCTACAAGAACATTGAAATAGTAGATCAATAAATTTCTTATTCTTAATAATGATGGTAATAAAAGGTAGTGGCATTTGCATACATACCACCCAATTCTTATTTATTTACATTATCTAACACCTAAACTTTACTTTTTACATTTATACCATCCAAATTTTTTGTATCACATAAAAATATCACTATTTTAACTTTAAAATGTAAAATACACATTTTCATCCATAGCTAAGGTGACATATTATAAAATTTAAGTTTAGGTGTTAGATATGTAAATACATCAGAATTAAGTGCTATGTATGTAAATCTTCCTAGAAGATATCTCGTCAAACACATGAGGATTAGAATCGCAGGATGCTTGATAACTGATGATTGAGCATTATTCTGAAGTTCATATGCAGCACCTGGATCATTGCAATAGTAATCTATACAGCTCAATTCTTCACGAAGATTATGTTTCTGGATTAGTGGAAATGACCCAAATATTTGATCTTCTAGGGATGACACTGACTTCTAAAACTGTCGTTTGGAAATGAACATATATTATGATCTATCATCATGATAAAATTGCTCTGACATGTAATTGATGGTACGATCTTATGCGTAATTACCATATTATCTATAAAAATGATATTTATATTCTTCGTGAGATTCAATATGATATGGTTCATTTTATCTATAAGATTAAGATATGCTATCATATGTTTAATTGGAAGAGCCATTTGTAAGATAATAGCTCATCAAAACTCTTTTAGTAGTTTGTCCAATTATTATCCTTGTCGGAATCGTATTGATTATTTTTCATTCTTAAATACTTACTATCTTGATGAAACATTCGAGTAAAATTATAACATCAATTCCAAATTCAGTAATGAGAATTTTGTAATTCCACAAGAGAATTTTTGGTATATCTTCTAGCTATGCTGTATGCATTATACATGATTCAAATTTTATTTGGATTGATTACAATTACCCTATATAATTTGAAATTTAATCTAATCTCATACAAAAGTAAGTTTAGTCCTAAATAATTTAAACTTAAACCTTAGATTATCTGAAAATAAATTTATCACAATTGTAAAATAAAATACATCTAATAAATTCAGATATCCATATCAAGTAAAATAATTTTCAGATTCTAATATACTTTAAACTATTTTGCTTTTACCAATTCTCCATTTATTTGGTAACTAAAATGATTTTGCATTTGAGTATTACTGCAAGTGATTAGGCTATTTTTAGATATTGTTATAACTTTATTGAAAAACATTAATGGTTTGATCATGGCATTAATATTATGGTGCTGCTTAATGAGAAACTATGTTTCATTCATTGGAATTACTTAATTTTCTGCTCTATTAGCTATTTTTTATCGTACTAATTATTGATTTGGAGTTATCATGTTTTGCTTTCAGCTATCTGATATTTATCAGCTGTTATTGGAGGCTGCCAAGGTATTAAACATAGAACCTCCTGATCTGTATCTCCGTCAAAATCCTGTCCCAAATGCATATACTTTGGCAATCAGTGGCAAAAAACCATTCATTGTTGTCCATACAAGCCTTGTAGAGCTTCTTAGCAGAAAAGAGTTGCAGGTATTTTTTGTTCTACTTGCTCTGCTTTAAACCCTAGATTTGTTTAGTTTGTGTGGAGTTGAATAAATGAGTTGGTATTTTTTTTCTCACTTGTGGGGCATTGGTTGTCCTACTTTTTTTTTTTGGTTTTTGGTTAATTTTTCATTCTATTAATATTCTACTCTATTGAAGAAGCAAATTGATGGAAATTTAAAATTTTAATTTGTTATAAATATATGATATGTCACGGCCCAGTGCGGATGTTTAGAAAATCGAGATGGGAGCTGACGTTCAAACATAAAAAATTACTTGATTAAGTATTCTTTAAAATTTTAAAAATATATAAATCTCTGTTATAGAAAAGAGCCAATCATATTCAAAAGGTTTTAAAATAAAAAAATATTTTTAATTTAAATTATTTTTCATATTTACAACTGATTTAAAAAAGAACTTATTATATTACCTATCTTATGGGTTCCCCGGTGCTTTTAGGTAAAATTTTTTCTATTGTCTATTCAACTTAAAGGAGGTTCACCTAAAAAAATTCATCAATTATTCTTCAAGTTAAAATGGCTTGGTGGTTGGTTGTGTTTCTAAATTATACTAATTCAAGATTTTAGAAAAAACTATGCAAAAGTAGAAGAGTGTATATTAATATATATAACTCAATTTTCTTGTTAGCCTGTTCTTAATTTATTTTTTTTATCATATTATACATCTATCAAACCCAATTTCTAAATAGTGCGCAATGGAGAAAAAATATTCATGTAGCTGACCCCACATAGTGGGATTAAGGCTTTGTTGTTGTTGTTGTTGTTGTTGCATATGTATTATACATCTATCACACAAGTCACTAACACATTCTTTGAATAATCTTTTGCAAAGTCAACCTAAAAAGATACTTTGATATCGAAGTTAACCTATAACACAATAGGAAAATTAAATATTATTACTTACAGCAAATAGGCGGTTACAAGCTATACACTTGAAAGGGAAATTACAACAACATTATACCGAAAATTTGAAATAGCAACAAAAGTGAAACACTCAAACTAGTGCGGATCCCAGGGTGATGGTGGTGGTTGACGAGAGTTTGAAAGGTGGCATGGGGGTCGAAAAGGCTGTTGACAAGCAGTAAATAACAAGATGTTTGTTTCGCTTGTGCCAGGCAACGAACAAACAACAATTTGCGTTGTGGAGGGCTGCCTTGGGTGATAGAAGTAAAGGGGGGTTGAAAAGGACGCCACAATAAATAGGAAGGGCTGGCAACAACGACAACGAAGCTGGAGGCCTGGAATAACAGTGAATACAAAGAGGAATGGCTGGACAGACTAAATCTGCATGAAAAATGACAATCGTGTTGTTCTGGGTGGCTGCAACGATGGAGGGCGATCGTGAGCGATGTTGGGAGGATAAGGAAAATAATCATTACTTGGAAAACAAGGTACAACCAAAGCACAATATGGAATCCTAGGGCACAACCCTCAAAGGGAAGAAGAGACGATGGAGACTGTCCCGATACAGAACACGCAAAAAATAACTCTAGACTCATATGAAAACAAATATATGATAAGAGGATGACTAGGAGTGGCCCAAGAGAACCGAACGACTCTTCGAAAGGGAGAAAATCCGGACCGGTTTGATCCGAGCAAATCAGGCTTTTCACTACTTTGTTTGATGGACTTCGGTGTCGGGAACAGGGGCGCTTCCACGTCATTCTCCCGGGATTGGGGGAGCTTCGACCTCATCTGTCGTAGCTTCTTTTTTCTTATAGTATGACGTCAAATTGACCTTATTGAAGACAATGGAATTGTCATAATCTACTGGTAAGTCGATCTTATCATGCCAGAGCACATCCTAATAAAATATGTATCGATCTTCTTTTGGCACAATTTGAGCTTGTACTATAGATAAACGAGTAATTCTCACGAATCAGGTTTTGCGCCACTACATTTGTAAACTGGTTCTTCCACTTCTCGTTCTGCATTGGACGTATTTGATAAATAAGTATGTGGAGAGGAATCAACCGTGGGACGAAATCTATGGCAGAATGAACCACACTCATTAGCAACCTCTGGAGAGATATCTTATTCTTTTTTGGTAGAACTTGGACTCGAGTGCAGGATTTCTCTCTTGCTAGCTCCTAAAAAAATTTGCAACGCTGTGTTTCGTCCCTCTTGTCTGGCCATCTGTTGGTGGGTACACCAGTGAAATGAATTTAATAACCAAATGACTCCATATGGTCTCCCAGAAGTTTCTCATCTCTAGTAGGTTGGACCTCCCTCAATAGGATCAATTCAGATGGTAGGCTGAAATTCTCTTATTCGAGGTTGCCCTGTGTCTAGTAACTGCTCCTCAAACTCATGGTTATTTTGGGCATCCAATTCCAGTCCTATTGATGCCCCTTTCAATGCCTACAAAAAGGTAGTTCGAGACACTACAACCTCACACTTTGTATGAACGCACATTTCTTCAAACTCGCTACCTTCTAAAACAACTATTGTCAACTCAGCTGAAATGTCTCTCTTGATTTTAATTAGAATCGATGATGTTTCTTCCTTATTGGTTGGTAGTTGGTATTTCTTTTCTTTGTCTTCACTTTCTTCAGTGTCTACTATGTCATTACTCATTTCTTAAATTTGCTTAATGAAATAGATCATTCCTTTGGTTATACAATTTGATTCAATATACTTAAATTTGTGGCACTTGAAACACTTTTTGGCTGAGAAAAATTTATGAATATTGGTTCGCTCAATCTATTCTCTCTAATCACTTTTTGGATGTTTCTCTGGGTGTACTCTGGCTATAAGATCATGGGGTTGGGCCCTGTCTGTAAGATGTGATAGTCTTCCGGTGATGTGATCTCTCCACTTCTAAAACTGGGTTTTAAACTGACAAATTTATGAATATCGGTACACTCAGTCTATTCTCTACTCTGAATCAGTTTCTTTGAGGCTGGGTTGGCCTGGATATTCCCCTAGGTGTACTCTGGCTGTAAGATCATGGGTTTGAACCCTGCCTGTAAGATGTGTTGGTTGTCTGGTGATGTTCTCTCTCAACTTCTAAAATTGGAATCTGAACATTCAGTCGGTAGTGAGCTGGTAGGTACTGGCACTGCATCTCACATTTCATCTCGTAATTTTATTTTTTTCCCTCATGTTGGTATACATACTTCAAATTTTGCCACCATAATAATACACTATTTTTTAAATTGCTGGCGACTAGTTTCACCATTCAGTTCGTTCAAACGTCCTTGTACTCAAATAAAAGTTCCACGGTCTAAAGCAACTCGATGAACTCGTCCGGATCCAAATGACGGTCAAAATGTGGCAAATCCACCGTTACAACAAAATTCCAACTTCTCAGATACTTTCGGTCAATTTTTCGGGGTAGGTGCTCTTCATCTTTGAAATATCTAACAAGCACTTAACCTCTATATCTTCTAACATGCACTTCGTCTCCGCATCCTCTGATAGGCACTTAATCTTCTTAATTGAATGGAGTTTGGGTGGCCCAAGTAGATTGTCTCATTTCCTTAATTTTATCAAGCTGTTGTAGCACTTGATGGAGGATTTATTGTATTTATTCCATAATAAATTCTTGATTGGCATCTGACACTTGTCTCAGTGGTATAATTTTATTTTTGGTGTGGGTAGGTGGAAGGAGATGTGTAGGGGTGATGTGGGGTGGGAAAAGAAAATTTAGAGGGTGTGGTGATACGTTTGGGTCTAGGATTAGACTAACTCCGATATCAAATGATACCAGAGTTAATTAATAACACAATAGGAAAAAAAATATTATTACTAAAAGCAAATAGACGGTTACAATTAACACATTTGAGATGGAAAATACAATAACATGACGCCGTGATTTCAAAATAATAACAGACACAACGCACTCAAATTAGGGTGGATACCGGGATGGTGGTGGTGGTTGGCGAGAGTTTGGAAGGTGGCGCAGGGGTGGAAAAGGCGGTTGACAAGCATAAAACAACAAGGCAACTCTTTCGTCGGTGTGAATAACAATCAAACAACAAGAATACACTAGGGAATGATTTGGAAGGGCTGGCCGTGGTGCTGACAGTAAGGAGGGAGGGCTCAAATGATGGCAAAAGCAAAGAGTAAGGGTTGTGCAGCTGCGGTGGCAAAGGTAGAGGGTTGAAACTACAATGACAGCGAAGAGGAAGGGGTGGACAGGGGAAATTTTTAGGAAAAACAGCAAACGAGTGTTGTTCTGGGTGGTTGTAGCGATTAAGGGCAGCCGAGAGCTGCATTGGGAGGATAAAAAATGGGATAAGGAAGATAATCTCCACTTGGAGACCAAGATATAGATGAAGCACCATCCCGATACAAAACACACCAAAAACTAACTCTAGACTCGTACGAAAACAAATATATAATAAGCGGATAACTAAGAGTGGGCCAAGAGGACCGGCCGACTCCTCGAAAGGTGAAAAACCTGGACCGATTCTGTCAAGGTGGAGCAAACGAGTCGTTTCTTTGTTCGCGCAACTCCAGCTTCTAGAACAGTGGCTCTTCCACGTTGTACATTCATTTCCCTTTTCATTTACTGCATCCCGTCATAAGGGAGTGAGCTCTATCCCCCAAACATGCATACACAATCATATATATATGTATATATATATATATATATATCCTCTTCTTTTACAACAAACATTTGTATTAATCATATCATGTACTTGTGAGAAAATCGTATAAGATTTAAAACAAAAGGTACTGATCATTATATATATAAAGATCCAATAGTAACTTGATATATTTGATCTAGGAGAATACAAAATATTTTTTATAAGAAAGAAACTTAATTATCCACCTAATTTAGAAGGTTTGTGTGTCCTCGCTGCTGCCCCGCTAGCCACATGTTTGTTTTACATTGATTTTATTTTTCTTCAAATAAAAAAAAAGTGAAGTGATGCATTTAATTTAGATTGAACTAAACAAATTCAAAATATTCCCAATATAATACATTACTTTTACAATGCAAAAAGAACAAGCAACAGCTTAGGTGGAGAGAATCGAAGATCAAGGTAACTTTTTTGGTCTAGTAGATTGGACTCTTTTCTTCCCTTTTTAAGATTTATTTCTAATATAAATTGCAAAATTAACCTGATTAATTAAAACTCTTAATGCAATTTTTTTATCAATAAAAGCCCAAAATTGAATTAGGAAGTTTGCAAAATATTTTAGATGCCATCTTGACTTCGATTCCAACAAATTATACTCGAGACTTAGCTTTTCAACTAGACAGTTCCCATGATGTTAAAATTCCGTGGTTTTGAGCACATTTCGCCTCTAAATTGGGCTGAACCAGACTTACCTTTGGGACTGACCGGCCTCCCTTCTCTCTTTTGCAAATGTAGCAGTGTTTTGTTGTATGCTGTCATATATTGTACCAATTTTAGCATTACATGTTGTTCAACTATGGATGTGTGAGCAGATTTTTTTACTCATGTCCGTTTAGATTTAACTTGTATTGTTAGGCTGTTTTGGCTCATGAACTTGGCCATTTGAAATGTGACCATGGCGTGTGGCTTACTTTTGCTAACATCTTAACACTGGGAGCTTACAGTGTACCTGGTAGGTTTTTAACATTCTACTTTATTATTAAGGAATTGAATATAAACTTAGGAAGATTTAAATACATACCACTTAATTCCTATGTATTTACATATCAAACACCTAAACTTGAATTTTTACAAATATGCCACACTACCTATGTATGAGAAGGTGCATTTTACTTTTTAGAAGTTGAAATAGTGTTATTTTTTATGTGATATGAAAGATTTGGGTGGTATAAATGTAAAAAAAAGAAAGTTTAGGTTTAAGATGCGTAAATACATAGGAACTGGGTGGTATGTATGTAAATTCCCCGTAGACTTAAGCTTGCCTACATGCAAGTAATACTGAAATACCACGGCCTTTATGTTCCCAGGATTTGGTGGGATTATAGCTCAGAGGTTGGAAGAACAGCTATTGAGATGGCTTCGAGCTGCTGAACTGACTTGTGATAGAGCTGCACTTCTTGTTGCTCAAGATCCGAAGGTATGCTATCTATATTTGCGGTAAATGATCAGTTTTGTTAAAAAAATAAATAAATAAATAAATAAAAGATCATTTTGTTATTTAGTGAAACTACTTGACATCGTAATTTATAGCTTAAACCCTGCAGACAGTTCTATGGAGAAGATGTTAAAAGCAGGACAAGGTAAGTTAATTACTATTCATAAGGAGTGAAATTGTTGGGAGTTAGCGGGGCTTTATGATGGAAAAACAATGTCCCCATCTTAAAAGGGGCGGTGTTATAAAAAAAAATATATTTTGATTATTTTTATTCATTTGGGTAATTAATTGTTTATTGCTTATATGTAAACACACAATTTTGATGATCAAACCTTTGGTTTGATCTTACTTAATTTTCCTTCACTACATGAACTCATTATAGATTTTCAGCATGATTTATGAATTTATTTTATTAATGTTTTTTATTAGTTGGACTGATAACGGGAGAGTTCAGTTTGAGTAATCATCAAAACTATCAAGTTATGTTTGACTCAAATTTGACTTGAATTCTATTTTAGTTTTTAGTAAATCCAACTTAACTTAATTTTGCTTGATTTCAATCTGGGTCATAATTAAAATTAAAAAAGATGTTGGGGTAGGGATTTGTCACACCCCAACTGACCCCCCTTTCGGGTCAATTACGGTGCGACAAAAGCGGACGATTCAGTCATATTAAATTCTCACCAGCATTCGTCTTGACTTGCATGATCAGGACATAGGTGATGAACAATTCTAGCTAAATCACCACAAAGATTCATAATACATTTTATTTTATAATCTATTCATGTTCACATATATTTGTAGGTGTGGAAAAATTATATCACACACACACACACACACGGAGTTGTTAAGTCCAACATTATAAATTATTGTCGGTCAACTTTTTCGATAGATTTCAAAATATGAATATGAAAATAATTTTTTAAATTTAATTTAATACAATAGATATATAGTTTAGGTTTTGAAAGTAGTATGTTTTAATTTTTTTTAAAAATGAGACCAAATGGATCTCATTCGTCTAATAGTTTGCATAATCGTGCCTGATACTGCGAGTACTACACCCTCTCGAAAGATAAGTGTAGACCTCGGCGATAGACCCAATCTTGCAAACTAAGAAATTTGTGACATCCGTTTGGTCTGCGAATTTTTTTTATGTATAAACGACAAGTTCCCCTATTTAATACAAATATTAAATAGAGTTTATTTTAACTGAGTTCCAAGTTCTCTATAAAGGCAAACCCCTATAGTTAATTACATCTCAAATGACTGAGGTCACTTGAGAAAACTCTCGATAATTATCAGAGGTATTAGTCTTCAAGATTTCAAAGTTTAGGTTTTTATGATATGACGTGGAAAAGCAAGTGAGAGTGGCTCAAATAGGAACAATTATTTCAGGAGTCCAAAGAAAAGAAAATGTTGGGGATGTCATAGGTCTTGAGCAGAACCCCTCAATGACTTCTCAAACTATCCTACTGTGTGACTGCATTTTTAGAGATGATTTTTTTTAATTATTCAATCCTGTCAATTTTATTATTTGAGACTTACATGCACATAATATTCGATTATGCAAATAGCCCGCAGAGATAAGAGGGTTTACGTCGTGTCACACGACAACCTTGGAACCTAAGGCGGGTTAGGACTTACGTTGCACAACATGATTGTACAGGAGCTTAAAAAGGAAGTGTGAGGATTTACTTCGCGCTAGACGAGCTACCTCGAAGTCCTATGGGTTATTATTATACTAGGAAGAGATAATGCTGAAGAAGATCTTCTTGTTGCTCGATATGAATTCCTTGTCGTGCTGTCCACAAAGTTGGCTCTAAGCTCCTGTCATCGCGACGACTCCAGGTTTAAGTGTTTGAGATTGGTGATTTGTGCTTCACAGTTTTTGTGTCAATGTTTGATTTTGCAAACAGAATGATCAAATCGCGGGTAAACAAAATATAATTTGAAATGTAAAATGCTATAAATAAGCTGTAAAAGTGTACCTAAGCATCTACTACTGTTGCGTGATTAATGTTGCGAGCATAATATAATTTATAGCAGATTTAAATAAACTTGCAAGAAAAATAAGTAAAACAAGAAAACCCAACATGAAAGTCAGAAAAAAGAGTTGTAAAAACCACGAGCAAAAGAAACCCTTAGCCACATATGAAAGATTAGGACTAGGTATAAGACATTGGTAAAAGTGAGGGCTCAGAGCTGGGCTGTGTTCTTCCCGACCTTGAGTAAGAGTTGTCAACTTGACAATCTACAGGAGGTAGTTCTTAACCTCAATCCAAGTGACTAGCCATGGACTTTTATAAATTTTCATAGAAAAACTATTTGATTTTCATGAAAAAACTGTTATTTAAATTTTTTTTATGCAGAGTTCTTTTTAACATACAAAAGAGATTTTATTTTATTTTCGTAAATATTTTGTAAAGTCGTACAGTCCACAGGCTAGTCACTCTAATCGTGCTAGAATTATTGACAACCTAAGAGTGTCGGGGGCAACGATCCTACCAAGAATCGCTGAATAGTATCATGGGTCCTTCCCTCTCCCTTATTGAAGATCCTTGAGGTAGGAGATACTATTCTAATATTCTAACCTCGTATCTCTCGTTTAAGCACATATAAGCAATGTCGTCATCGCTCTCGTCACCTAGACCTTAGACTTATCCTAGTCCGATGATCCATATGTGGCGTTAAGAAATTTCTCCAATTGTCAGGAGGATTTGAGTGTAATATCCAAGCTCAAATCCCGATGCACTGGATTTCATTGTAGGTTAAGTCATTGGGGGAATTTCACTGTTGATTTAATTAAGGAAGCATGAACTACGTCTCGGTGTATCCTGGTGTCTAGTGTCTTGATCAGTTTGTGAATCAGAGTCAAGTGTCAAGTTTCATTGTGCATTTCAGGATTAGGTGAATGAACTCTTATTTAGGGTATGCTCCTAAAACCTTGGGATGTTACACTGCAGAGATTAGGTAGATGGACTCTTACCTAGGGTGTGTTCTTAAAGTCTAGGAAACCTACACTGAGGATTGGGTGGATGGGCTCTCACCTAAGGTGTGTTCCTAAAATCTAAAAAAATCATGCCGAGAATTAGGTGGATGGACTCTCACCTAGGGTGTGCACCTAAAATCTAGGAAGCCTACATTGAGAGCTACGTGAATCGACTCTTATTTAGGGTGTGCTTCTAAAGTGTAGGAAGCCTAAACCGAGGACTAGGTGAATGGGCTCTCACCTAGGGTGTGCTTCTAAAGTGTAGGGAGCCTAAACCGAGGACTAGGTGGATGGGCTCTCACCTATGGTGTGCTTCTAAAGTGTAGGAAACCTACTCTTTAAGTTATGCTTAAGGTGATTTAAGGTTTTCTATATTTTTCAATTAATTAAATCATCAATCCCTATTTTTATGACTTAACCATTTAACAAAAGTAACAAAACAAACGAAGAGAAAAGATTGATTCACTTTCAAAACTAACAAATCAAAAGAGGAAATAACAAGTGAATCAACCTAAAAACGTGTGAAATCTTTCAACAATTGTAATTAAATAAACTCTCAAAAAGAGTACTTAAGTTTGTTCCAAGACAATGCACAAAATCAGCCCGAATCGACACATAAAGTGACTCCAAAATAGCGATCGAAATCAGCCCAAATCAGCACCTATAGTGGCTCCAAAACAGTGCACAAAATCAGTTCAAATTGGCACATAAAGCGGCTCCAAAACAATGCGTTAAAATCAGACTTTAAATTCGCCTCAAAATATTATGTAAGCCTCTCTAATTCAGCAAGCAAAAGTACCCAAAACAGTGTCGAAATTGCTCTGAAATTGTGCCCAAATTATTTTCAAATTAGCATATAAATCCTAAGCATGAAAATATATATTTCACATTACAAAATAGAAGTATCTCTTGCGTAGAATTAAAGATCAGAGTTGTGTAATATAAAGTTTAGGTTCCATATATATAGAGAATATAAGCATTGTATGATATGCACGTAAAAATTGAAGCCAATGTGATAGATATGCAAGCACATAGCAATTGAGTGACATGTTTGTAAAACAAAGCTTAGGTATTATGCATACAAGTTGATTCCAAGACTTGGTACTGGATATGTAAATACATATGAATTGCGTAGTATGTATGTAATTCTTCCTATCCAAACAATCGATTCAGGCAAGCAAATTCATTTAATCAACATAAGGATCTTCACAATTTTGATAAAAGAAAGGCTCCGCAATGGTAAAAAGATTTCAATCGTCACCGCCCTTTTAAGCATGCAATTAGTTTTCAGAAGACAACATTAAGATTGAAATATTATCAAACGCAAATAAAATGTTCAGGTATTAAGAACAGAAAAAGACATCATTAAAATTACCTCCATTGCTAGACCAACCCACATGAAATATGCAGAGAAGTAACTGATATAACAAAAGTTTGAGAACAGTAGTAATAGCATGCAATAAGCTCAGAAAGTTTCAATTGTTAGAACCAAATACTTCGATAAAAGATTTGTGGTGAACTGAAATGAATAATCAAGGTAGAAGGTAAGATCAGGGAGTTCAAAACCTGCGCGTCGAAGTGTGGCAGACGATCAACACAGGGAGAACAAAGGTGTTCTGTCGAGAGCAGGGGGAGGCGAAGGAGATGGTGTCGAGCGGGAGAGTTGAGGCAGGCGACTATTTCGGTGCCGAGGGGAGGAGTCGAGCGAGAGGAAGTGGGGAGC
>NEWO01000015.1:70509-91677 GCA_003013225.1 Phalaenopsis aphrodite
TCGAGCGGCTGGGAATCGAGAGGAAAGGTGAGGCTGAATGCGGTGCGAGCAGGAGTTCGAGCTAGGGTTTCTAGAGCTTCGATCGGTGGCGGAGGCGAGAGAGCTCGAGAAGATGGGGAGGCGAGTGGCTTCGGTGTGTGAGGCAGAGAGGGGGAGAAGGCGAGCGGAGAGCCGAATCTCCAGGGTTTAGCCCGAGCGGGATTTCTACCCCTCGAATTCCAAAAAATAACCGTTAAGCTTGCGTTGGGCGGGGAATTAATAATTTCCTTAGGCAGGGGAGTTTTATTTGGCATATAAGGGCTCCTAATTAAATTTCATTAAGCCTGATTAAATGATTCATTTGAAATTTGAAATTTGAAATCGCTTAGCCTGTGTTAAGCACGAGTCTAACCCGAATTGCACTTGAGCTGAGCTCGAATCCGTGCCCCGTTAAATAAAAAAATGTGCATCGATATCTGTGCTAGTCGCTCGCGCGTGAAACTATAACAATGTGGGTGTCATTCCTAGCTAAAGTTGACGTTGCGGACGCGTCGGTGCAATCCGTTTCGTCATCCGGGGTCGTCCTGACGAGTTCGTCGGCGGACGAGTCTATTCAAGTCAAAGTCGTGTGTGGTGCAGTGAGTGCGTGAATTGCGGCGTTCGCGACTAATCGAGTCATAAAGGGTTCACCTAAGGCTGTTTGATCCTATAGGAACTCAATTTCGGGCCCTCTACATGTTGGTCCTTAGCCCTTGCAACTAAAAGTTAAGTGCTTGGAATCACTCATGCGAGTTCTTCACAAAAATGAGTCAAGAAGTGGTTTGAAGTTCTACGAGAGGTGGGCTCTATTGCTAGTCCGCTAGGATGGTCAATAAGAACTCCTAAAGCTAGATCCTAGGTTGTAAGAGTAGGAGACTAAGACCTCACTAAAAATGAGGTCAACAATTATGTACCAAAAAATATGTATAATCTCTAAAATTATATATTGCAAAAGTTGTACATATCACACCTGACCACTCGCCCTGATGCTCATCACCCTTTCCTAAAGTTAACAATATTGAGTGAGTTACAAGTTCAATGTAATAATCAAGACTAAAGAAAAATTTTATAGGTAGAAAGAAATAACGTGCATGATTATATGCAACTCATGTACATGTCCATAATACATATCACAACATGTTATAATCATATAGAACATGTAAAAGAAATAAACATGTATTGCGTTGAATCATGAAAGTTGTATAAACATATATTTCTTTCATTCATGTGTAATCATAAGCATGTTCATAAGGGTCATCAATTTAACCATTTGAATGTCATTTATAATTCTATACACCTCAATTATTCTCTTGTTGTGCTGGCGGGTAGTCGCCCAACCCGGATGCTACATATTATTTATAAAAGTTGGACTCCTCACAACATAGCAATTATCAGTAAATGCTTAGTATTAAAGGTTCCCCCTTTTTATTCTCGTCTGATACCAACGGTTCCTGGAGTTTTATTTCCATCTGAATACTAGAAGTCGTGAATCTCATATTTCCCTATTATTCATTCTAGTAAGCATTCATGTAATAGTCTACCTAACACAACACTTGTGACATTGCTATAATTATAATTCTTGTGATAATAAATGATAGATAATGCATAATCATGTGCATAATTAAAATGATAAGAATATTTGCAAATAAATATTTCGTAATATGCTCATCACATCAATTTCATAGGAAAATAATAATCATGGTCAGTACCAACTAGCATTCACATAATCGTGTGCATGTATCCTTCAATATGTAAAAATTCTAAATGCATTCACATAACAAAAAAATCATATCAAATCCTAAAAAAAAGATATTATTCTTAATTTAACACATGATTATTTCACTTGAATCAACGGAACAACCTTATGACGAGTTTCTCTAGGCTCGCCTAAAGTTCACTGCTTAGTATAAACAACTTGGAACTCATAAACCTCTTAGGATTTTCATTAATTTTTTTGACTTATATTGTGATTTAACCCCAACATAACTCATTTATGAATTCTTATCTCAAAAAGGCTTCTCGGCATAACTAATCCCTTTCTTTGATACTTTTTATTCCTCTTCCCTCTTCTTCCTTTCCTCTTAAACCTTCCCAGCAACTTATGAAATGGATCTACCTGAGTAGCTCTCTGGTCGACAATCTCGTGGTTGTTGCTGCAAAGCTATAACAAGAAACACATGGAATGCCAAGGAATGCCCGAAATATCATGAAAGAGGACTTTTTACATTTCATTTTCTATCTGAAACCACAAATTAGAGCTTGTGGCTCCCTACAGGTTGTCAGTTTTGCTCGAACCTGCTTGTGCTACAGGAATCAAGCCGCATGTCTTGTGGGAAGATAAAATCAAAAGCAACGAGGAAATCGTCACGCACTATGAGCTAAGCTATTTGATTGCATCCCACAACTAATAATTACGTGAATAGGTCGGTGGAAACAGTAATCTAAGTTTAATGAATAAATTAAATGCTTAATTAAACTTAATTAAGTTTGTAATTTCAAACTTATATCTTTGCATGCATTTGTAATTCATGCAGACTGTTATATATAAATTGATTCATTCAACGTGTAGAATTTTATAAAATTATTTCGATCAAACTTTGGGGAATGCTAAATTTGTGGTATATTTAAAATTATCAAAATTTTCACCCACTTTTACAAAATTGGGTGTTAAAAGATTAACCGCTTATAAGCATCATTAAACATTTAGTGATTCAGAATATAATTAATCTTTATCTCAATTGATTTGGGTATTCATTTTTTTTTTTTTTTTGACATAAGTTTTATTATTTGTTGTAAACCTAACATCAACTCTCAAACTTTCTTATCCAAACTATGATTGGCAATTATAACTTATTTACCAATGAAACATTAGTAATATATTTACCCAGCTACACACTTTTAAGAAGTTTCAAGTGGTGGTGAGCATCACAAGAAAGGTGATTGTGGGCTCCCAAACTTTGCTGCCTGGCCCCTCGAAGATGAGAGAGAGAGAGAGAGAGAGAGAGAGAGAGAGAGAGAGTTTGTATTGAGTGTTTTGAGTCAAAATTTTCCAGTTAGATGAGATAGTAGACAAGATGCGCCCCAAAGATATCACCCTCTTCTTAAAAGAACTTTAAAATTTGGGACTTGAGGTTTCTCATAAGTGCAAGCTCGTATAGTTAATTACCTCTCTCGATAATGAGAGATCACTTACGATTAAGACTGATCATTAGAGTGCTTATTATCCAATGTATAATAGTAACTAATTTATGATTTAACTTACACATTTTTTACTATAAGCTTAGAGCTAATGTTTGGGGGGAATAATGAAACCGATCAAAATATCATTGTTTATTCTCGTCAGGTTGTCATGGTTATTGGTCTACTTAGTCAAAGGAGCTAGTTGACCTAAACTGATAATAGAATTATTATCAGCAGTCATTGGTTGGTTCTTATAAGAAAATCTTGCAGAACTGGGACAAATGTTTATCTAAAAAGACAAATTTAAGTCCACTTTAACTAAGAAATGATTGAAACAATTCATAGCTCAAAGTCGCAGGGAACAATTGAGGAGCATATGGGCTACAATCATATTTTTAATATAGTGGAGCATGTTTAGCCAAACCACATTTCTGGAGGGTTCTGGTCGTAATTATTTCATCTGTGGAGCAATTGTGTCAATTCACGCAAACAAATGACTCAAGCCGCGTTCTTAATGACGCGGCTTATTTTAAGTGTAACAACATATTTAATACGACATTAACTTCATGTGAGCTTGGGTTAATGTTGAATTTGCCACCCTCGAGTAATCATTGCGGATGGTGGATGAATTTTTTTATTCTTTAGCTTTACATATGATAAAATCTCTTTTAAGTATTTGAAGTTGTAAATTTAAATGTTTATTTTTAAAAATAGATTCCTCATATTAAAATTTACATTCATCAGAGTCATCGTAGAGGTGTTTATTTGGAACTCTTATATTTGCGATTTAGAATAGGGACTTTAAAATATAAATCCCTCGAGATTCACAATCAACACAATTGTCATCTACTAGTGAATTATTTGGAGTATTTTGATTTGTCATTTGTTTAATCAAATATCATTTAAACATCATTAAAAGAATCAGTCATGTTCACTCTAGTTCTCGTGCCGAGGTGGAGTGGACTAAGAGATTGAGACTTAATCTCGTCAACTCGGGTCCCTATGAGGAGGTCAGATTGAACAATGTGAGACTTATGACCATGCCCTACAAGTAAGATAAGATGACCTACTCGAAAACTTGTATATGTTAATGATTTAGGATTTGACATTAAACATGCTTGCATGCTTCTTGATGCGAATTGCATTTTAGTTTAAACTTATGTCCAACCTACACAAACATTCTCAGATTTTTGCCGTAAGCAGCAAAGAGTGAGGATGGAGAGTTCGGCTGGTTAGATTGGAGCGGGAGTAGGTGTGGAGTTGCAGGGAGGAGAGCAAGGAAGTATGGGGGATTTTGGCTTGTGTGTGAGGGGAGCCACAGGATAGTTGGCTGGATCACATGAGCAGCAGTGGTGCAGGCACAGTGAAGGGAAATGGGCTGTTGATGCTCAATCTCTGCGGCTGCGAACAACACGCTGTTGGGCTGTCGGCAGGCTTGACGGTGGCTTGGTAGTTACGGAGCTGTGTAAGTGGGCATTCGTTTTTGGCCTAAGGCTCGTGCTTTGCCAAAGGAGAATGAGATTGAAGGTGGGTGTGGGCATGAGGGCTGGTGGAGAGCTGGAGGTGAGAATGGAATTTGCGAAGGAAGAGAGGGAAAGGTCATGTGTGCCTTTGGTTTCTTGTGTAGGAGATGGGAAGAGTATGGAAGAAAAGAGGTCGATGGGATTTGTACGGGCTTACATTGGGATTTTCTATCTTTTTTTCTTTATTTTTTTATTTGTTCACGCATCAAATGTTTGATGTGGTGGCGAAATAGACATATTTGAGCGGCGCTTTGGTAGAAATAGGAAAATTATATTATTTTATCTGTTTTAATATATAGAGAAGCATAAAAAAAATTGAAGTGTTGTTGAGTGAGAATGCGTAGGTGGATGAGTGGCTTGACACTTAGAGCAAAATACGAAATGAATATATCTGTGATAGGATTGGTGTAGCTCCAATGAAGGACAGGATTAGAGAGAGTTGTCTTAGATGGTTTGGTCACTTTAAATATTGACCATCTGATGATCCTGATAGGAGAGTATATATTTTAGATTCAATTTTTGTTAAGAAAAATAGAAGTAAACCTAAAAAGACTTGGGCTTATTTTATAAAAAAATGATCTTAATCTTTTAGAATTAACTGAAAATATGACACACAATAGGACACAATGGAGAAAAAGGATCCATGCGGCTGACCCGCCTTACCCCTTAGTGGGATAATAGATATAGATATCTATATCTATTATCCCACTAAGGGGTAAGGCGGGTCAGCCGCATGGATCCTTTTTTGTATAAATTATATATATATATATATATATATATATATATATATATATATATATATATATATATATATATATATATATATATATATATTGTATAAATTAATTTTTTTTATGTAATATGAGAATCTCCAAATAAAAAAAAATAAAGGTGCAGCACTTCGAAGTAACATCATGCACTAGCGACTCATTGCAATATGAAAATCTCTGATAGCTATCTATTTCCATCCAAGAGGTTGTCATCTCTGTTCTGATGAAACTCGCCGGAGGATCTCCTTCTCTTTCAAACCAGCTAAATGTTGATGCTTTCTTGGAACAAGCTCGTTCATATGACAAGGCTTCTTCAAGCCCATTTGGATGGTACATAAGGTTAGTATCATGGAATCCATTACCCCAAAGCGATCGCATTATAACGTTTATTTGTGGAAGGTATAATAAATGTGTAACCATGTTTGGTGTCATCTCGTTGGTTGTAATTAAAAGTAAGATTTAGAAAATAATAAAATAATTAAATTTGAAGTACTTTTTGTAGTTTAAACTCGAATGTATTTTTTTTATAAATTATTTCCGATCCCATCAAATCATAATAAAATCTTGAAAGATTTGTATGCATGCCACACAATTTCACTATTTTTTCATCTCTAACATTTAAATTTGATTTTTACATGGGAAATTTACATGCTTCCACACAATTGTTATGTTTTTACATATCTAACACCCAAATTTTAATATTTACAGGTACAACACCTTGGTGTCATTATCCTATGCATGGAAAGTTGTATTTCACTTTTAAAAAGATAATAATGGTGATATTTGTGATGTGATGTTAATGATTTGACTGGTATGCATGTAAATATAAAGTGTTTAGGTGTTAGGATGTAAATAAATAAAAACTGTGTGGCATGTATGTAAATGCCCCTTTTTACATTTAATAGCTCTTTATATACATGCATGAAATTTTATGTTATATGAATGAACCCAGTGTTATAATATGAAAAACAACAAAGTCTAGGCGTTAGATTTGTAAATACATTCGAATTGAGAGGTATGTATGTAAATGCCTCTAAAATCTAAGAATTAATGTTGATTTCAGGAATGCTCAAACAAGTCAGTTGTCCCATCCTTTGCCTATATTCCGCGCTCGAGAAATAGACGAGTGGTCCAGGAGTTCAGAGTACCAGTCCCTATTACAAAGGGCAATGCAAAATAAACGTTCTCAGAGAGTATAGATTTAACTGCAAACTCCATCAAATAGGGGGCCATGAAGGTAATTATTATGAATACAATAGCTTTTCAGTTCTGTTAATCTGATTCTTCTATAGCTGACTATTATTTTCCATGGTGCAAGGCCTGTGTGTATATATACACACAACAAAAAATACATCTTCAGATGCTGGGGCACATATATCTGCAGGTTGGTGATTAATATTATAAACATCTCTGCATCGAAAACATTTCTAACATTGTATTGTATATGAGAAAAATGTCAAAATGGTCCCTGACTTTTTATAAATCATCATTTTTAGTCCCAGAGTTTATAAAAGTGTCAAGTGTCCATTCAATCCCCTTAACTCTTTACATATGGGCTGAAATAAGAGTGTGGATTAATTTGACATTTTTATCTTCATAAACTCCAGGATTGAAGTGACCCTAAGTTAATAGTCAGAAGATTATTTTGATACTTTACTTCATTGTATATATATTCACTGCTGTGAGAGTGGTATGTAGATGCAGCTGCTTGATAGCTTGCCAATATCAAGCAGTGAAAGATATGAAATTTCGTTTTATCATATGAGTGCCTTAGATATGACCTTATGGAGTCAAAATAGCAAAACAAATCTTATGAATACTATAAATTATGTAGGGAAATGTAAAATAAAAAAAGGAGATTTATATACATATGACATTTTTCTTATGTATCTATGTATTTAGCACCTAAATTTTGATAAAATCTCTAAATTTAGTGTCCTAATCACATCAATGCATTTGCTTGAAAAGTTATCTAATTTTAGAAAAAAATGGCACCGATTATGTTTTTGATGTTCGTTCGAAGCACTTGCTTACATAAAAAGTCGAGTGCTATGTAAATAATTATTAAAATTTAATTGTTAGATATGTAAATACATAAATTTATGTTGTTTGTATATAAATTCGCAAATGAGCGGTTAAGGTTAATATAGGCCATTGATTGTTGGCTATGATTAGCCCTACCATGTAGACTTTCTCAGGGTTTATGTGTTCAAACTCATTCTTGTACTTTGTGAGTATGATAATAGTGATAGTTTTTATTTTCAAATGAATCTCTTTTTGTAGATTATATTGTTGGCATATGTAAATGAGCCAAAATAACATTATGGATTTTGCAGCGGATTATCTTATTTGCAATTTATTTTTTTAGATATTTGTTAAGGTAGATGCCTTCAAATTTTGGAAGTGTGATGCACTTAGGGCTGTTAAAAAATCTCATTGTTTTTGAACAATTATGTTTGGCTCATTAAGTAGTTCCTGTTTTGTTCAATAAGTAACTAACTTGAGCACATAATTTTTTTAAGCTCAATTTATAAATAAGTCAGAATACTTTAATGACGTTTAGCTTGCTTTAGCCTGAAATAAAAAAAATTAAATATGTTATTTATATAATAATTTTTTATATCTATTTTTAACTCGAATGAGCCTAATACAAGCTAAGAGTGAGCTTGCTCAAGCTCAACTCGTTTACAACCTAGTTGCATTGATTTGAGCATGTAAGAACACTATCTAAAACTTAAACTTGAAGTTTTACATGTATGTCATTTTATGCATGAAAAGGTACATTTTATTTTTAAATGTTAAAAATTTTATATTTTTGACTTGATCTTAAAGATTTGGGCGGTATAAATGTAAAAAATTAAAGTTTAGGTGTCATGTGTTTAAATACATAGGATTTAGGTGGTATGTATGTAAATCTCCCTAATTTTATTTCACATTTAGAACGTCATAATTTGCTCATTTTTTTGAATTCAGTCTGCTTTCTATACCACAAGGACGATCAACTCTTTCTTACTGTAACTATATATCTTAAACATCCTCTGCAGAAATGGTTCATCAAATTGAGGATAAAAAAGTTGAAGCATTATTATAAGGATTGTGAATCTCAAATACTTCTATAATTTAATTCATTAAAATGCGGATGATAAATCACATTTCTAAAGAAAGGCTAGTCTCATCATAATGCTTATGAATATTGGACACCAACCCCTTTTTTTAAAAGAATACTAAAGCAGCTAAATATTTTTCATACGGTAACAAAACACTAAGTGTATTTCAGTGGGTGTTTCTTGCATATTTATGACTTGTATGCTTGAAATTGTGTGCGTTTGGATTTGTGTCATCATGCACTTACTCACACATTCACACATCATGTAACCAGATGGTTTGCACATCAAGCCTACCCGGTGTGTAATTCTCTCCAGTGAGATTTACTTCACCTTCTCTTCTCATGACACTGCATTGGACTATCGTAAGTTACCCTCAGATCACTGTCTCCACGACACACCCACCCCTTCGGGTCAACGCCTCCTCAGCATACCTATCCTTTGGGTCATCGCCTCAACGACACGCCCACCCTCCGAGTCTCTGCCTCCATGTCACTCCCACCCTTCGGATCAATGCCTCCACGACAGACCCACCCTCTGAATTGCTATCTCCCATGACACACTCATCTATGCTTGTGTTTTATGATTTGCATGCACATTACCGCTCTGTCAGAGAATTTATCGTTGGTATAAGCCATTGTATACTAGTGACGAATGCTTGTAATCCTGTGGCATCACCCTACACTGTCACGAGCATGTTCCTTCGCGTGAGGCATGTGTCTATTTGCTTGCTTATATGGTGCATTAGACCTTGTTTGTGCTTTCCATTTGCATGTGTGTTTTGGTCATTATTGGGATAATGTGTAATTCTCCCCAGTGGCATCCTATAACATAGGCGGCCAAATATAATACCACTTGAGTGTCATGCCTTTCATGTGCATCTTTTCATTGTCAGCATATTCGTCGTTGGTATATGCCACCGTATACTTGTGATGAATACTTGATATCTCGTTATCACATCAGCTTCTATGAGGTTGTCACTATGCATTGGACCATTTTGCATCCACATGTGCATCCTCGATCGTCTCAATGATGAAATGGGCTCATTCGCTGAGTGACTCTTTGTTAATCACGATGCGACAACTAGTATTGCCCGCGAGGATCTCTCAGTGGGCAATACTAGCTATCGAACCATGACTACCACACGTATCTTATGCTAATTTTCCAAGGGGTCTAATGGGTGCTAATTAGACTTTTCTTTTCTTAGGATCATGTTAAAGTATAAAAACTAATATTTTTATTACTTACACATCATACTTGCAAAATCTATTTTGAAACTACTTGCATGCTTAGCTTAGACCGTACATGAGGTCAAATATTTCAAAATGTTTTAAAAAACCTACATATAGTGGCACCTCTTGGAATCCTTGGATCTTTAGGATGGAGCTGGTGATGACAACCTCATTGAAACATATGCTAACATGCTGACATAACTATGTTAGATAATGTGCTAGGCTAAGGACTAGGATGATAGGCAGTCCTTTTCAATGTTCTAGCTATAGTTCTCTGTTGGTTTAGTTGACATATCCAGACATCACCTTTTGTGCATTCGGTCTGCTTGCATGCTTACTATTTTTGATATGCATGGCGGTATATTACGTCAGCCTTATTGCAGGGATCAATGTCTAAATACACACCTCACGTGAAACAAAGATGAGCAATGTAATGATTATGCCTAACTCTCTTTTCTATAAGTGTTGTTTAGCTCCTTCTATTAGGTATGGCTCATATGCGTTGCATGTTTGTTGGCTTTCTTGCTTATGTTGTCTTCATGCAAGTTGAGTTAGTTTTTTATTTTTCCGATGTACTTTTAGAGCTCCTGGGAGAGTCTTGTATTAGAAATAAGGCATAAGCACGAGTTTCGAGGCACCACACTGGTGAAACCATGTAATAAGAACCAGGAGCTGCTTGGTCGTGTCTTGTACCTTAATTCTAGATCTCATTAATGTATAGAATTAGGATCAAGCGCGTACTTATGCGGTGTCTGACACCTTTTTCTTTTTTGAGATATGTTGTCGATGTAGTGGGACCGATCTTTTATTATTTTATATTAGGTTTGTTTTCCTGCTTTTATGCATGTATGCTTGAATTGGCTTCGCCTTTTTTGGATTATGCTTTTGTTTTGAAATCCAACGTTGTGACTTAGGCTCTTTAGTTCCTAAAATTTATAAGAAAAAATTTTACAAAATCTTAATAAAAATTTTAAGAATAATTTAAATTTAGTATTAAGAGATTCAGGACATTTAAAACCTATTCTTACTTTCCTGCATAACCTTCAGGCCAGTTGTAAAATGGATTGATGCATGGTCATATCCTAAGTCATACTAATAGGGCCTCCACATTATGACTTGAAAAGAGAACCACATCATTCTACATTTCCCAAGGAGAAGTCTTTGTGCTTCTCTAACCTGGCTGGCTCTATATAGATTTCTACTTAGGTGGTTATCTAGTGTGCTTAGGGTGTTAGTGGCTTCCCCGACCCAGATGCGGGAGTAAGCCCTATTGTTTTGAATGTTTCTAGTTTTGTAGTTGAGCCTTCTATTTTCTTCCTTTCTAGTAGCATCCTTACCACTTTGACGGGTATAAGTCTCACCTCTTAGAGCTCCACCTAATATTCATAGGATAGAGTTTTGTTCCTTTGAGCTAAGGGCTACCGAGGTTCCCACGGACGACGCAACTCGCAGATTGCTGACCGGGGATCTCTAGGTTTGTTGGGTCAACTACTTTTACAATCAGGTAGACTTAAGGTTCTAGTGGCTTGGGATGAGGGGTTTGTGGTGCCCTAACCTAGCTACATCTACCTGTTAGGGATTACTCCTCCCTTCCTTTGACTACCCACTTTGAGCCCTATCGCTCCTTTTGTTGTCATTAATATCATCTTGATAACCTCATTACTGATAAACTGGCACCCATTTGGGATATGACGAATTCTCATATACTCTTATGGCTCAAATGTGCTTTAACATATTGGGATTCCTCGTCAACATGATTCAGTCATTTCACAAGCTCCGTAGGTTGATAAGTCCATTACCCATGTGGCACCGTGAGAGACTCACTCTCCGCACCGTGGCTTAGCGAGAGCTTTGAAAGGATCAAAGCATTCCCATGCGAAATAACCATCCTTTGATAGCCCTGTGCTAGTCTTCAATACTAATATACACAAAACTCCTTTTTATTAAGAGTATTCTTAGGCAACCCTGAAGATGTAATTAACAAAGTGAAATACGTCGCCCCGGGAGCACCCTAGACCCCAAAATAAACAAACACATCTGAATATCTAGTTGTGGGTAGTCTACGCATGTATTCTTTCACACATATTTGTCTAAGGTGCTTCCGTTTGATCTTGTTTGGGCGGACATACTTGACCTATTCTTGTGAGGTTTATCACACGTAAACTCTCCACATTTTCTTTCTCTTGTTTTTCATCTTTGTCGTATGTTTGACTTTTCTGGTTCTTCTCTTCTCTTATTTTTCATCTTTGTCGTATGTTTGACTTTTCTGGTTCTTCTCTTCTCTTAATCATTAGCATGATTTGAAAGAGACACTTATTCGAAAAAAGGAAGTATACGATAATGAACAAACTAATGACTCCTCAAAAAATAAAAAGAGAAAGGAACGAAAATACCCCTTTAGGCTGGAAATGTTGGGGCTACTTACCAACGATCATGGATGTAATATTTTCCAGGTAAAAAGGAAAAAATATTGAAGTTTATGTTGATGATGTCTTAGTAAAAAGTAAGTGGACCCAACAATATATCAATGATTTTAAAGAAACTTTTAGAATCTAAAAAAACATCATATGAATTTAAAATCGTTAAAATTCATGTTTGGAGCATCAATCGGAAAGTTTCTAGGATACCTTCTGATGTTTGAGGGTATAAAAACCAATCCGGAGCAAGTAATGCCATTCTTGGATATGTCATCTCCTTGGAATACAAAGGAGGTGTAATAGTTGACCATCCAAATAGCAACACTTAACATGTTCATTTACAAATTTGTTGACAAATGTGTCGCTTTCTTCAAAGTTCCGAGGAAGGTCAAGAAATTTGAATGGACAACCAAATGTAAACAAGCTTTGTAAGGTTTGAGGTAGTCACCAATGTCGCCTCTGTTGTTGTAGAGTTCAGTCAAAGGAAGAACTTTCACTATATATGTATGTTAGCTTGGAAGCCAAAAGTTTGGTCTTGGTTCGAGAAGTGCTTGGAAAGCAGTACCTCATCTACTACATTAGTCGAGTCCTCAAGGGAACTAAGGTCAGGTACCCAATTATAGAAACGCTATCATTTTCATTAATTGTCTCTGCTAGAAGGCTCAGACCATACTTTCAAAAGCATCTTATCAGAGTAATTACTTTCAAAAGCATCTTATCAGATTTGACCGGAACACTCTAGTTGACTTATAAGGTGGCTCATGGCACGATATCTGTTGCATTCTCTACATTTTGATTAGTTAACTTCCTGACCGACTTTGTCAAAAATCGTGAACCGAATGAAGTGACTGATGTTGGCAATCAAACATGGACTCTACATATTGTTGGAGCCTCAAATCAGATGAGTGAGGGAATCTTGATGGTTCTGAGCAGTCTGACTAGAGAGAATCTCTATTATTCAATCACCCTTGAGTTCGAAGTTATAAATAATCAAAGTTGATATTGAATCGTAGACAGTCGAAATATGCTTAGCACTGGAAATAGGTGTCTAACATATGTTAGTAAAGTCACATTCCTAGCTGGTTGTGAATCAAGTCAATAAAGACTTTGAAGCCCGAGACGAGATGATGATCAAATACTGATAAAGAGAAATTTACAAACTTTCTGATCGAACACGTTGAATAAGTGGAAAATCAAGTGGATGTTCCTCTATCAAAAAACATATTTTTTTTCTGGAAAAGAAACCACAAAGGCTCTTTCAACCTACCATGGAGGAGGTAGAAACAATGGAAGTGGAAGCTAAAGGTGCAAAGAGTTGGGAGGATCCTACATCCATACTTAAAAACTACAAAGATCTTTAAAGAAGAAACCACCTAGAGATTAAAATTCAAAGCTGCATAATATCTCATTATCAGAGATAAGTTTTTTTTTAGGTCAACCTCATCCTTACTTATGAGGTGCGTGAAAGAGGATGAGGTAAAGGAGATCCTCTGAGAGGTACATTCTGGCGCATGTGACAGCCATTCAGGTGGCAAAACTTTGGTGCATCGAGTTATGAGGCAATTCTACTTCTGGTCGACCCTTCTGTAAGACGCTAAATAATTCTTTAGGAGATACAAACAATGTTAGAAATACCCTCCATTACAACACCAATCAATTCAAAAGTTGCAATCGATACTCAGTCTCTGACCTTTTGCCATTTTGGGGTGGGATATCCTTGGTCTGGTTCCTCCCTCAAAATTGTAGCAAAAATTTCTTTTGGTCGCTGTGGATTATTTCTCCAAGTTGATTGAAGTAAAATCTCTTGCCCGAATTACCACAAAATTTGTCTGAAATGTTATTTCAACAGACAACATCTGTCGGTATGGCTTTAATTAATATTCGTTGCTAACAATGAAACTCAATTCGCTGATCAGGGTGTAAGAGATTTATGCCAAAGTCAATGAATAAAACTAAAATTTATGTTTGTGCACTACCCTCGAACGAACAGACAAGCAGAGGTTGCAAACAAAATCATTCTAAATCTTCTAAGGAAGAAAGTTGAAGTTGCAAGAGGCAATTGGGTAGACTTGCTCCTGTTTGTCTTATGGATCGTTCTAACCACATCATCATCCACTACCGAGCAAACCCATTACATGTTTTCTCATGAAATGGAAGCAATGTTACGGGTCAAAAACAATCATCATAGACAATGAGTCGTCACTACGACGCCCTTCGAGAAGGAGGATCTCATCGATCGGCATGAAGCAAACCACGAGAGAGCGACACTTGCCCTTGATCTATTAGAATAAGTTCAAATCAACATAACACTTCAACAAGAAGTGATACAGAGAAGAATCGCTCGATATTACAACAAGAATGTCTGAGAAAAACACATTCTCACCCAATGATCTAGTTATGAAGAAAGCTAATCCAATCGCAAAGGGATAATTGGTCGGCAAGCTTGATTAGACTTGGACCTGTTCGTTCATCATTGATCAACAGGTTGTCCTGAGAGCTTACAAGTTAAAAACATACACTGAGAAAAAGATCCACCGAACATGAGTGGAAACGATCTTTAAAAACTTTTCCCTTGAAACGAACTAGTGAATCAATTTTAGAGAAAAAATAGTTTACCCTCTCATATTTGTGAATTTACATGATATGAACTTTTGTTTATTTGTCGTACATTTTCGAATAAACTAATTATGCTATTACAACCCCAATTTTAAAACAACACTCGGGGAACTGAATGGTCGATGGACCTCACATTAAAACGAGACTCAGGGAACTAAAATACCTGAGAAAGACAACCGAAAGATGAGTGTTGACCCTGAACCACAAAGAAAGATGACCAAAAGAAGCGTTCTAACGCTTGATCACAAAGAAAGATAACCAAAGAAGCTTACTGATGCACAGTCACAATTAAAGAAGACCAAAAGAAGAATTCTGATGTTTGGTTGCATAAGCCTCAAACTTGAAAATTTTCAATGTCTCGAGCAAATTTTTGAGGTTGGTTATCTGCCCCTTTGTGATAAAGCTCCACGAAGGAAAACACCCCGAAAATTATGATCAACCCCCCTACGAGGCGTAGATCGACTAAATAAATTTTTTTTGGTTCTAGCCAAATAAAACTTAGGTCCGCCTAAGAGTTGACAACCGAAGTAAGCCTACTTGAAGTATAACATCCAATTGACTCACGAAAATCCTGAATGGCCGACGACACGATGTCTGACTGCCCCACAAGAACAAATCTAACCTTCAACATTCATCAAATAAAGGCCGAGAATAAATTAAAGTATGACAAACAAAGTTAATTCACTCTGACAAAAGATTACAGGTAAAAATGACGGAAAATTCATATAATTTTCACGTGTATTATTTTGATTACATGTAAAAAAGAAAAAAAGAGAGACAAAAATAGACAAAAGGACAACTAAGTATGGGTCATCATGTCAAGTATTGGATGATTCTCCGTCCAACATGTTATCGCTCTCAGACTCGCCTTGTTGTTCGGACGGTGAAGGATCATCAAGGAGCTTCTTTAGTTCATCTATGTCATAATATTTAGGGCTAACCATCCCCACTGTAAAAAATTGTTCGATTGTTCTTCTTCGTCTCTCCTATAAGTGCTCAACCTGAATGTAAAAGAACTCCTTAGTTGTCTTCATAGTAGTCATATGTTCAGAAAAGTCAATACTTTCCTTTTGAACAATAGATATCCACTTAATGTTATCTCCAGCTCTACCTTCACATCCTTCAATTCTGCCTCCACCTCAGTCGCCCTCATTATTTCCAACTCCACCTGCTCCCAATATTCTTTGGCCCTTGCCTTAGACTTTACAGCTCTCTCTTGTAGGGCTGAGTAGAGCGAGGACATGTGATGTGTCGTCGCATAACTAAGTGACCCAAGGAAAATATGTTGAGATTTTCATACCTATTTTATACTATTTTTAATGATATTGCACTTTAAAGAAAGGTATTTTTGATGTTTTGTTGCAGGAATGATGAATTAGGGTCATTGGAGCAAAAAGATGCAAAAAGGAGCGAATTTGGAGCGAAAAGAACCAAAATGTGGAGATTTGAACTAGGCCGCCGACGGCGCTCTCGACCCCGCCGACGGCGAGTTTTTCCCGATGCTACAGGACAAAATTCTTCAGAAGTCTGCCTACGGCGCCCTCGAGGCCGCTGACGACGAGCTCTGCGGTTATGCCTACTCAAGCTTTGGATAAGGCCAAATTTTGAAGGGATGCTTAGGCAACTCTTGGGAAAGCTCATCCACAACTTTAATAGACTATTTTGGCTGAAAATTGAAGAGAAAAAAGGGGGAGAGAGTCTAGGAAGTGCTAGAGAGAATTTCTAGAGGTTAGAAATGTTCCAATATTGTGAGGAATTCTTCGAGAGATTTTAAGAGTGGAGGGAAAGTAAGAGATTTCTCCCTCCTTACTGCTTCGAAGAAGAATTCTGTGTGTTGTAAAGAAAAGAAGAGATTCAGAGGAACTTCGAGTAGTATTCTTGGGCAGAAATTAGAGATAAGTTATTTACTTATTGTAGTTTGTATGACTTTGATTTTATATATGAATTTCGAGTTTTGTTGTGTTTCTACCATAAGATCTGAGTAGTTTCCTTTTTCCTTCTCCTTATCTTGAGAATTATGAAATGGTGATTTTAATTGGTGAAGCCATAAAAATGTTTAAGAAATTGTGATGATCTTTTCACGTCGATCTTAATTTACTTTCAATCTGGTCAATTGATTTGTTAAAATATGTTGAGTTTTACAACTAAAGTGAAGATTGCATCTAAGATTCAAGGAGGTCAAAGCCCTTGGAAGTTGGGTACAAATAAATAGGAAAATAATATTATTGGGCGTAGAATTGGAGATTTTAGAGTAACAGACTAAAATCCCCAATTCGGTCATATCTTTTGGGTGTTAAAGTGTAGATGTTAGCCCTCAGAGGAGGGGAACGTGGGAGCTCCGAAGTGAGAGCCGGTATCCTCCCAGCCTAGCCGCAGATTCAGTAAACAAGCGTAGGATTAGTCAATGTTCTTTATGCATGGACCAAAGGGTAAAGAATATATATGCTCCTATTTTGCACAATATAAATTGAACTAATTCACTTTATCCATTCACTATAATTTCATAATTAAATATATTGAACTAAGATTTTAGACCAAAGGATGCTTTCTTATATATATTGAATATCATAATTAAACACTCATTAGTATCATTAGTTATTTAATAGCTATTAAACTTACAAATTTATTTCAATAGCCTATTAGTGACAGATAAGCAAATTGAACTTCGTTGTTTTGATTAAAGTATTGCTTTTCTAAAATCTTAGTTTGCAGTTCTAAACCACTTCTTATGGGATCGATATCTAGGACTCCATTATAGCCCTATATTACTTGAGCGATACGTATACTTGCGTTGATAAGTGTGACTTTACAATTATTGAATATTTATTACGTCCATATTTATCTTATATTTTAAGCATATAAAAAGTCGCAGTCACTAAGCAATTAAAAATGGTTGACTAAATGACATAACTCAATGGGGGCAGAGATTTTCCAAGTTCTAATCGAGGTTAGCTAATCATAAGATGTTTGCAATAATGGACACATGCTCAGCCAACACGGAGTTCAAGCGGAACCAATCCCTCTCACCATTTATCAACCTGAAGCTAGAATCTGACTTCATGAAGACCTTTAGTCCCTTCTTTTGAGGAAATCTAACGATCCTTACCACCCTTCTTATTTTGTGGAGGCATGGGGAGAAAATAATCAAATTTGGAAGCTACAAACTTGCCCTCCCGCCTACATTAGCTGCTTCAGCTGACTCAGAGCCCCCATCCAAACTTTCCTCCAAATCTTCCTCCTCAATCGATTCAGTCAGTGCCAATGGAGATCTTAGAGATTGCCAGCCTTCCTCACATCTCTCAAATAAAGGAATGTAACCCTAAGTCGATGGTCGAGAAATATTCTGTGTTGAAGGACATTCTAAGGACTCCCTAGTCCCAAATCAAAAGGAAGGAGTCAGCTCATCATGATGCTATCCCCTTGAATCATCTAAATTCACCAATGTAGGTTTTTCGTTCATCTAGTTTTAACTCTCTTTTAACCTTATTTTGAAACATGACTGATGTTTTGGAGATAATGTAATAAATCAAAATCTGGAATTGTGTCTCCCATTGGGTTAGCTTCTTCTGTTTCCTCATCCATCCCTCTCAGAGGAGAGCAGCCTGTTCATTTTTTTTTCCTTGGCTCCTTCTTTGAAAGCCTGATAGTATTATCTAGCAGCCTCTTTTATTATGCCTCATTAGAGGATGCCTGCAACTCGACTGTCTTGGGACCATATTTGATCGGGTTCAACACACGATTAATGATTAAGCGTTTGTGTACTAAACCACCGTTAGTTGTCTACCTAAGATGTTCCATTCGAGCCACTTGTGACGGGGAGGAAACCCCTTTATCTTCTTATATGGTTTGTTGGCTAGCCTAGTCGCGATTCCCTAATCATCGCTGGACCCCTCATGAATTGGAACTTCCAATCCTTTACCTTGTTCTCCAAGTCAATTAGGTGAAACATTCAGGTCAAGGCGAAAACCACATACCCGTCTGTCACTACTCCGAAGGAAAACATGTATGAGAAAAATTCTCACTACTAAGGAATCTCCATTCAACACATGTAAATCATGCAAGCCAATACAACCACAACCGAGTTTTGCTTAACCTGAACTAGGACAACTCCATAGTGGTTAAAAATGAATCGAAACTCTGTGCAAAGAGGCAACCTAAGTTCTCACCGAAATTGGCCCTGATAGAAGATAAAGTCATTCCCTAGAGATTCAGTATCACAGACCTCTACATCTGCTTGTTTGAGAATGACACTTGTGTTGTACACATAAGTGTCGTCTAAAAGCTCAATGTCAAAATTTGTTAAGGTAGATCTCTCAATCGCTCTCATCAAACTAAAATCTTAGGAGAATAATTGGAAGCAATGGAGCTCTAAGAGAAACTGACCAAATGATGGACTAAGTTAAAAATGAAAGAATTCGATGCTTTTTCACTTAAATCCAATATATAGGGCACAAGAGAAATTTGAAACGTCTAAAAATCGTACATTGATCTTTGAAATAAACATCAAATTGGCACAAAAGTAAAAATTACACAATGAGTAAAACTCTTAAAATTTGATAAAAATTAAAACTTTGTTTATGATAAGAAGTATTTTACAATCAGTATGTCGGCTCCCTCGGGTAGCACCAATCCTCGCTCACCAAATTTATACTTCTTTTTCCTCTCTTCCTCAGCTTGGATGTGAGTGATCTAGTTGGATGCTCCGAACTCCTCCATTTTGCTTTGAAGAGTGTCACATCGGTCCAGAGACCGGCCATTTCTACATAGAGGATTGGCAGTTCTTCTTTTATATTTGATATGGTGGACTCTCTTTAAAGTCCCGTTGCTCGGACGAAGGAGTCCACAACCTCGTTTATATGACGGGCCAACAATTCATGAGAGCCTCGCTAACCATTTGTCTCCCTATAGATGTCAGCAGAGGGTGGTGGATTCTCAAATGCAACCTCCGGGATAATAACAGAAGGCTTAGCAGGTGCCTTCAACACAGGAAGTTGCCCAGCCTCTGCGTGTAGAGAATCGATGATTTTCATGGTTTTATCTGCAACATCAAAGCATGATATATTAGAACAAATAAAAATATTAAATGAAGAAGAATATTCCTGCGCTGTACACCCGATAATGACCATTCCCCTTAACAAAGGTTGTCCATCTTATTGCGGTGTACACCCTCTATTTGATGGAATAAACCTTCACAAAAAAACCATGAGTCTATTCTGGTTTCCCCTAGGAAAGCCTGTTGAATGCCTACCAAATGATCGAAGTAATCTTAATCGGTTGACTGACGATCAGTTGACTAAGATGAGCAGTTACAAATATGATGTGACGCCAACAATGGTTACCAATACGAGTATGAGCCAACAACTGTTACCATAAGCAAAAGATCCTAAAGGCAGTGACAAATATGTAAGGATCTAATGGCTCATAAATGATTGATAACAAGTTATTTAATCAAGGACAAGCATGTAATTTACTAGATTCTGCTGCGATATTAAAATAGGGGAGTCATTTTTTCTAGAAATACTGTTGAATCTATTCGAAGAGAATTGTTATTATTTATTGCCCTATTTTTCTCTCTCAACCCCCCCCCCCCCCCTCGATTCTCACTCGTTTCTCTCATTTGACAAACACTCATTCCTTGGTTGTGACCCACTGAAGGACCTTTTAGGATTCAACATGGTTGATTTTTAATTTGAATGAATGTTTCTTGCTCAGTAGAGATCCGTGCTAATCATCTAGAGATTCATGCCAAGCGAAAAAATTTATTGATGACGTATCTAGCATCAATCACACTTGATTGAGTTAGACCTAAAGCTTGAATTATGTTGTTCGAGTTGAGCATTTGACGAACGACAATCACCCCACTTTTACTGGCTTCACTTGTGTATAAAAACCATTTTTCAGAGTTTAGTGGATCCAGCATGAACTATTTCTAGCTATAAAAACATAAACATTATCTGAATCTATGGCCCTTTAGCTCTATGTTCTCTATTTTATTCTTCACAAGAAAAAAACTTGCATTATGGTCTAACTCCAAATTAAATTTAGCTAGTTATGTTATGTTGAATGATACATGCAGTGAGTGAGATTTTTAAATTGTATTTTTTTACATGAGTTTGTGTGCCAATTTGTGATTTTTTTACATGAGTTTGTGTGCCCGAGTTTTTTTAATGCAAGGTTATCCATGTAATTCTTTTTTAATCTAGATATTGTAATGCAACATTAATTGAATTATAGCATGTAGATTGTCAAGATAAACCCAAATAAGTAATATAACTACAATTAGAAATTATTTGATTGTACGTCAGAAG
>NEWO01000015.1:93472-111631 GCA_003013225.1 Phalaenopsis aphrodite
AATATTACCTCTTCCATCCTCCCTCTTCCTCCATCCTTTTCTCATCCTCTGAGTCCCTTTCTTCTTTTTTTATTTTTCCTCCTCTCTTTCACCACCTTATTTTTTTTCTTCCTCTCCTTTATTCTAACACAAGTCCCTCATATTCTTCCCCACCATTTCCTTTATTACATGATTCATTTCTGCTACATGACTAATGTTTTCGTTTGAAGTAGCATCATTGTTTAGCAAATTATTTTTTAAAAGTCGTGTTCATTAGGTCGGAAGAGGCCAGCTACATTCTGATTTATCATTCTTGCAAAAGAATTTCTTGAGACGTTTGTTTATTGCTACTTTACGAAAGAAAAATTATCCAGAAATCGGCGTTCATTGCAATCGAACGAATTTCACCGCTTTGTCAAACGAAGCCTAAGTTACAACTTTGATTGAGGTATTATATCTCTCTTACGTTTTTTTTTTCTTTTATTGTATTTATGCACGTAAAATTATATGCATGAGTTATAATTATTATGCTTACATGATATAAAGTTGATCCAAACAATTCCAACATCACCAAAAATCAAAATTTTGTTTAATGGTACATCAAGAAATCAATTTTTTTGCATATGTAACTCCATCTCTATAAATATTCAAAAATTTTATTTCATTGAAAACATCCCTTCTCTTTTAATTATCACCAACCTTAAAAATTTAAATAGTTTAGGAAACAAAAAAAACTTAAGATTTCAAATTTTGTAGGGCTCTTATGGGCCCGATTTGATTCAGATATATGAGTTTCTGTGTCAATTGTGATTTTTTTTACATGAGTTTGTGTGCCCTGGTCTTTTTTAATGCAAGGTTATCCATGTAATTTTTTTTTAATCTGGATATTGTTTTGGAGCATGAATTGAATTGAATCATTTAGATTGTCAAGAAAAACCAAAATAAGTAACGTCACCACAATTAGAACTTATTTGATTGTACGTTAGGAGAATTGCTTTTTTTAGGCTCAAAAAAATATAATTCTACCAAAATAAATTCTCTTAAAAATATCTAAATTATTGTAAATTACCAATTTAGCCTAAAAAATAATCTTTAAAGTAAAATTGAGTACAAATTAGAAATTTGAGTTAATTTTACAAAACCAAAATAAGAAAATTTAATTCTATTATTAAAAATAAAAAATGAAATTAACGTAATATAATTGATTTAACAAAATATTATTATAATTAAAATATTTTGAAAAAAACCTTTCAGTAGAATTCAAAGCCAACCAATATTTTCTCTATATTCTTTCCTCATTTTCTCCTAGAAAACTCTAACGTTATTATTAGAAAATAAAAAATAAAATTAGCTTAATATAAATGATTTAACTAAATATAATTATAATTAAAATATCTTTAAAAAAAGCTTTTAAGAGAATTTAAAGCCACCCTATATTTTCTCTCCATTGTTTCTTCTTTTTCTCCCTCTCCACCCAAGTGGTCGGCTGCTACCTTTTTTTTTTAGTTTATTTACTTAATATTACATTTTCATTCCTCCCTCTTCCCTCAATCTTCTCTCATCCGCTCAGTCCCTTTCTTCTTTTTTTATTTTTCCTCCTCTGCTTCACCATCTTATTCTCATTCTTCCTCTCTTTATTCTTACACAAGTCTCCCATAATCTTTCCTACCATTTCCTTTATTACATGATTCATTTCTGCTACATGACTAATGTTTTCATTTGAAGTAGCATCACTGTTTTGCAAATTATTTTTAAAAGCCACTTTCGTTAGGTTGGAGGAGGCCAACTAGGTTCTGATTTATCATTCTTGCAAAAGAATTTCATGAGACGTTCATCTATTGTTGTTTTACGAAAGAAAAATTATCCAGAAATCGGTGTTCATTGCAATCAAACAGATTTCACCGTTTTGTCAAACGAAGCCTAAGTTACAACTTTGATTGAGGTATTATATCTCGCTTACGCTTTTCTTTTTTCTTTTATTATATTTATACATGTAAAATCATATGCACTAATAATAACTATTATGTCTACATGATATAAAGTTGGCCCAAGCAATTCTAACATCACCAAAAATAAAAAATTTATTTAATCATACATCAAGAAATCACTCTTTTTGCATATGTAACTTCATCTCTATAAATATTCGAAAAATTTATTTCATTGAAAATATCCCTTCTCTTTTAATTAGCACCAACCTTAAAAATTTAAATAGTTTATGAAGTAAAAAAACCTTTTTTAAGATTTCAAATTATGTAAGACCCTTATTAGGCCCAATTTGATTCATATATATGAGTTTGTGTGCCAATTTGTGATTTTTCTTACATTAATTTGTGTGCCCGAGTCTTTTTTAATACAAGGTTATCCATGTAATTTTTCTTTTAATCTGGAAATTGTTTAGCAAAATAAATTGAATTAGAGCATTTAGATTGTGAAGATAAACCCACATAAGTAAAATCATCACAATTAGAAGTTGTTTGATTGTACATTAGAAGAATTACTCTTTTAGGCCCAAAAAATTATAAGTCTATCAAAACAAATTCTCTTAAAAATATCAAAACTACAGTAAAATATAAATTTAGCCTAAAAATAATCTTTAACGTAAATTTGAGTACAAAGTTGAAATTTGAGTTAAATTTACAAAACCAAAATTATAAAACTCTAATTCTATTATTAAAAATAAAAAAATGAAATTAACTTGATATAATTGATTTAACAAAATATAATTATAATTGAAATATTTTGAAAAAATTATTTCTAAATAATTCAAAGCCAACCTATATTTTCTCTCTATTTTTTCCTTCTTTTTTCCAAGAAAACTCTAATTCTATTATTAGAAAATAAAAAAAAATGAAATTAATGTAATATAAATGATTTAACTAAAGATAATTATAATTAAAATATTTTTAAAAAAAACTTTTAAAAGAATTTAAAGCCACCTTATATTTTTTCTCTATTCTTTTCTCATTTTCTCCCTCTCCGCCCAAGTGGTCGGCTGCTACTTTTTTTGTTTATTTATTTAATATTACCTCTTCAATCTTCTCTTTTCCCTGTCATTCTCTCATACTCTTAGTTTTTTTCTTCTTTTTTAATTTTCCTCCTTTGTTTCACCACTTTATTATTCTTTTTCCTCTCTCTTTATTTTCACACAAGTCTCTCATATTCTTCTCCACTATTTTCTTTATTACATGATTCATTCATGCTACTTGACTAAGGTTTTCGTTTGAAGTAGTATTAATGTTTAGCAAATTATTTTTTAAAAGTTGCGTTTGTGATATTAGAGGAGGCCAACTACGTTCTGATTTATCGTTTTTGCAAAATAATTTCGTGAGATGTTTGTCTATTGTTGTTTTACCAAAGCAAGATTTTCCATAAGTCGACGTTCATTGCAATCGAACGGATTTTACCGCTTTGTCAAACAAAGCCTAACTTACAACCTTAATTGTGTTATTATATCTCTCTTACGCTTTTTCTTTTTTTCTTTTATTGTATTTATGTACGTAAAATTATATGCACGGGTAATAACTATTATATCTACATGATATAAAGATGGTCCAAGTAATTCCAACATCACTAGAAATAAAAAATTTGTTTAATTACGCATCAAGAGATCACTCTTTTTACATATGTAACTTCATCTCTATAAATATTTGGAAAGTTTATTTCGTTGAAAATGTCCGTTCTCTTTTAATTATCAGTAGCCTTAAAAATTTAAATAATTTAAAAAATAAAAATCTCTTTTTAATTTCTAATTCTGTAGGGCTCATATTGGGTCCGATTTGATTGGGATATATTTAAACGGGTGTCTATTATTAGCACGCCTAGCTTCACGCAACAGGTCAACAAATAACAGGTGAGTTCTTCCCGGTAGACGGTTTGAAGGTCTTCTTCTCTTTACTGAGCTGCTCGCAGCTCCGCCCGAAAACCCTAAGCTCCCTCTTCGATCTCACTTCCATATAGCTTAACGCCATCTAATCGGATCATTAACCTAGGTCAAGAGATCGAAGCCATGAACTGCGAAGTCTGCCAGCTGAAAGAACTAGTGAGTGTTGAATTTAATAGCTTGTTCTTCTTACTGATTTACTGTGTTTATCCCGGGCTCGTATTGAGATTTCAGTCGCTGTTTATTTGTATTTAATTCTTTACTTGGTTGTTTTATTTGTTGTATTACTGGTTTGGTTGTGCATTTAGGTGCTCGAGCCACCTGAGATTCGCGAAGTGTTGCGCTGTAAGTTTTTTTTTCCCTTTCCTGCCCTAAATGTGTACTTTTTTTTTGCTGTTGGTTTTGATTATTTTGGTTGAATACAGTATCTCTTAAAGCTTTATAGGGGATTTGGGTCTGCATTCTATGACACTTAATACACTTGATATGTTTGAGTTAAAAAAAATACTGATGTTGGATTTGAACTTGTTGTTTGGAAATTTGTCATCTAAAAATTAGAATATCATCAAGCTATATATCTTATATAGTTTGGGTTGCCTGGATGCATGCCTACAGCCTTTTTGACGGATTCTTAATGAGAAGGTAGATGCACTAAAATTCTCAATTTGAGAGGTCATGGGTGAGAACTTAGAACATAAAAAGTGAGATGACCTAAAGTCAAATGTGATCTATAATAGGGAACTATTTTGCTCTCTTTTTTTTTTGGTGTACTCATTATTAAGATGCCTTTGTTATTAGATGAAATTGTTATCTATAAAATAAAATATGTTTAATTCAATGTTGGCCAATGTTGTAACAGCTTATATTCAACAATCTGTAATTCTGATTATTATGTCATGATGCTTTCATAAATTTTCAAGCCCGTGCGTTGCAAAGTAAGGCGCAAAAATGATTGAAGATGTTTCTTACTTTAAAGGAATCATGCTTATTTATTTTTCATTAGGTTTTCATTGGTACCATTTTATAGAAATTTCAAATTTGCTATTTGATCATATGGATGTTTTTTCCCTCATTTGTTCATCAAATCTATCGTTCTATTTAATTTTTTTTATTTACACACTAAGACTTCATTTGAGAGAGCTTCTTCTTTCATAAAAACTCATTAAAAAGTAACTTCAAAATAAACAACAATATAATGTTACAATTATTAAAATTGATGAACCGTCTGAATAGAAAACTTTTTAACATTATTAATTGTAGCTTCTCAAATTCTAAGGATTACATATCCTTAATATCTCTCCTCCTCTCATCTCTCTAACTCCATGTGCTTTGAGATGCATAAGCAGTCGGTGTCACATCTGAGTTATTTGGATGGGCTGCGAATCCAAAGCTACATCTATTCCACATCGTCGTTGGTGGCTGCAATTTTGTTCAATAGCATAATATTCAGTCACCTTGTTTTTTTTTTTTTGTGAGGGCCTTGCTTGATGAACGACAATCGCCACCTTCTCCTTGTTTCTCTTCATTCGCTTCGCAGACCACCCCAATCTTTCCCCAACTGCTAGCACCCACTTTTACCTCGATGAATGCCACGTCTTCTAGTAGACAGATTTTTACTCGGATTGCACATCCCGCGGTGGAGAGTCACTGATCTCCAACCGGCGAGCCTCCAGCGACAACGACTCCAGACACCAAAGACCCCCTTAGGCTTTATGAAACAACAGTCAGCGATTTGTGTGCAAGCAAGTAGATTTTTGGTGGGAGGAATAAGTAAGGTATTGCATCAATCGACGCCAGTGAATTGTTGGCATGGCCAAGGTGGTTCCTAAAACCTCTTAGAGTGTTGTTAGAGGTGGATGACGGAGACATGGAGGACGAGGCATAAAACATTTGCATGGCATTCTGAACCTTTCGCTTTCTAAAACATTAGAACGATGTGATCTATAATAGGGAACTATTTAGTTCATTTTATTTTGGCGTAATCATTATTAATATGCCTTTTTTGTTTGATGACAGTGTTGTGTATGTTGTAACTGCTTATATTCAACAATCACTAATTATGATTATTTCATATTTTTCATGCCCTTGCACTGTAACATAAGGTGCAAAATTGATTGAAGATGTTTCTAAGTTTAAAGGCATCATGCTTATTTATTTTTCATTCGATTTTTGTTGGTAATCATATGGATGATGTTTTTAACCTCTTTTGTTCATCAAATCTATTCTTCTATTTAGATTTTTTATTTGCACACTAAAACTTCGTTTGAGGAAAGTCCCGATCAGACAGAGAAAATGATAGAAGAGAATGCTAGAGCTGTGGAAAGAAATTACATTTTAAGGACTGCAATGCTCTAAAGAAGTCTAGTGGTGGAAGACAAGAAATGAAAATTTATGTACAAATGTCTTCACAGGCAAAATCCAAGGTGACTCCATTGTTTTATCCCTAGTCAGCACTGAATCTTAGATAGTAGATTCAGGTGCCTCTTTGCACACATGCCCCAATAAAGAGATTCAAAAAATTACACAAAGTGATTTAGGGAATATTTTTTTGAGAGACAACGAGGCCTGCAATATCATGAGAAAGAGTAATGTGAATATTAATTTATCAATGAAACTGTTTGGAAATTTACTGAAGTTATATATATTTCAATTCTGAAAACAAATATGATCTCGGTGAGCCAATTGACAATGTTGAGGTTTGTGATGATTTGTAAAAGGTGATCATGGGGCAATGATTAGGGCCTGGGAAAGATTATAGACATTCTCTACATGATCAATGAGATGACATATTTCACTAATGTGGCTGAAACTAGGGTTGATGTAGGTTTCTGGCACTGTATGTTTGGCAATATGAGTGAGAAATATATAAAGTACTTACCTTTAAAGAATAAGCTTCAGGGTTTGAAATTTATAGATTTGAATTTTGTGAAAGTTGTGTATATGACATGCAAAAAAAAATTTTCTTTCTATATAGTTGGGCCGATATTGAAGTTGAAAAAATAGGAGTTGGTGCATATTGATTTAAAGTGTTTTACTCCAGTTCAGTCCATTGAGGTACCGAATTATTTATAAATGATCGCATTAGAAATGTGTGGGTTTAATTCTTAAAGTAAAAAAAATGAAATATTTGAGGTGTTTAAAAAGTGAAAGGTTGTGATAGAAAATGAGAAACTTGAAGTTGAAGTAACTTAAATCAGATACTGAAAATGAATATCATGATCAAAAGTTCAAGAAGTTCTGTTCTATAGAGAGGATCAGATATAAGTTCATTGTTCTATGGACACCACAATATAAGTGTGTGGCCGAGTGCATGAATATAACAACTACAGAGCATGCTAGGGGCATAAGGTTGCATACATGTTTGTCAAAATAGTTTTGGGCTGAAGCAATAAATATTGTTATTTATTTGATTAATTACAGTTCATCAGTACCTTTAATGGGAGGTACCTGAAGAAGTCTAGAGTGATATGGAGGTTAAGTTACCTCATATAGAAGTATTTGGTGTTTTGCATGTATTCATGTTGATGTAGGATCCAGAAGTAAGTTTGACTTGAAATTTATCAAGTGCACATTTATTGTGGCAGGACTCGGATGAGTTTGGGTAGAAGTTCTAGGACCATCATAATCATAAAATCATCTGGAGCAGTAATGTCACTTTCAATGAAATTGATATGTACAAGGAAAAGCTCATAAACTCAGGATTTTTCAAGTGTTACTTCTGAAGAGTCAAGTATGTTGATTTAGAAGATATTAGTGATAAGGTGGAAAATGAAAGAAGCGTTCGACCATATGGAGCACATAAAGTTTCTCTGTTACCTGCTACTAAAGTTAGGAGGTCCAACATAGTAATACAATCAGAACACATGTATTCTCCTTCTTTACGCTATTTATTGTTAACTGATAGTGGAGAAACGATATGCTATGAGGAAGCCATTCAAGTTCAAAATTCAAGAGAGTGAGTGTTTGTCATGGATGATGAAATGCAGTATATGGAGTTAAATCAGAACTGAAATTTGATAGTATTATTAGATGACAAATAGTATTACATAATAAGTGGGCCTACAAACTGAAAGAGGAGTCGGATGGTAGTAGATTCTACAAGACAAGATTTGTTGTGCGTGAGTTTTAGCTGAAGGAAGTAGTGGACTATAATGAAATTTTTTCTCATATGTTGAAGATGACAACTAAGAGAGTTGTGTCAAGTCTGGTAGCTGACGATGATCTACATCTAAAGTAGATGGATGTAAAAACAACTTACATGAAGATCTGGAGGGGAAATTTTATATGGTGCAACCATAAGATTATAAGGTTTCAAGTAAAGAAAAAATGGTCTCCATGTTAAAGAAGAACATCTTTGGCTTGAAGCAGGCCTCGAGATGAGGTTTGACATGTTCTTGTCAGATGAGGTTTGACATGTTTATACTTGACAATGAGTACATGAATTGTCAGATAGACCACAGTTTATTTATCAAGCATTTCAATAATTATTATATATTATTTCTTTTGTGTGTGGATGAAATGTTGATTGTAGGGGAATATACGAAGAACATCAAGGTCTTCAATGAGTAATTATTACATGAGTTCGAGATGAAAGATTTGGGTTCAAACAAGAAGATTCTCGGTAGGAGAATTAGCAGGAATAGGAGTACAAGTATACTTAAGTTGTCTCAGGTTCAGTATGTCGAGAAGATCCTACAAAGGAGCTATCATCTACTTCAGAAGAAGAGCAAACATAGATGGAGAGAATTTCATATGCTTTAGCAGTTGGAAGTCTGATGTATATTATGATTTGTAGGAGATCAGATATTGTATTTGTAGTGGGAGTGGTCAGTAGATACAGAGGCAATCCAGATAGACATTATTGGGAGTTGATCAAATGAATTTTCAGGTATTTGAGAGAATCAATCAACATGACACTTTGATTTGAAAGTGCAGAGATCAGTTCGATATGGACTTATAGATTCAAATTTGACAGGAGATTTGTATAGTAGGAGCATAACATGGTATATCTTCACTTTGGAGAAAACATCAATGAGTTAGGTTTTTAGGCTGTAGAAGGTTGTTGCGCTTTCAACTACGGAGACCGAATATATTTCTGTGATTGAGACTAGCAAGGAGATGATTTGACTATAGTGTTTATTGTAGAATTGAGCAAGGAGCAGGAGATTGGAAAACATAATAGTGATAATATGAGTGTAACTCATTTTGCTAAGAATGTCGTCTTTCATGCCAGCAGTTGTTCTTGTAGAAGATGCACACAACTCATAATCCTGTATATCTGTTGACGAAAGCGGTGACTATTGAGAAATTGAAGCTATATTTGGTTTTAATTAAAGTACAAGAAATTTGGATATTGAAGGTGAGCTACATCACAATACAAAACTATGAAGATGATGTAGATGGAGTTGCGGATCTAAAGGATGGGTCTTGGGTGCTATCAGTTTTCAAGTGGGAGATTGTTAAACATATAGAGCCTTAAAAGCACACAACCATCAAGATTATCTTCTGTGCAGCATAATTACGTCAAATTAACCTAGTTATGTTGATCCAAAGGTTACCAAATGGCATACCTACGCCGAATAGTGGTGTAACCACACTATCGGTAGGGTCGTTTCTTCCCGAGCGCACAAAACAAGTACGCCGTGCGACAATATGACCAAATCGGTAATTACCTCCCATCATTTTGGATGTTAATCCCGCTGTTCAAGCAACAAAGGTAAGCTCTTACGTGCGGTGTTTCTTTCTTTATAGGGACTTCTTTGTGAAGGTGGATTGTCGTGTGGAGGATTTTAAAGCAAAGAATATTTCTTTTGAGATAGAGAGGATGATTTGAAGTAAAGTTCTGTAAGTTTTATTGATTGTAGAGAGAAGATCCGAGTGAATATTTCTGTACATTTCTTGTCCTTCATTGTGAATTTTTTTAGTGTTGTGACTCTGTTGTTTGTTCTCGTTATCTGATTTTTCCATGTTAAATCTTGGTGTGTTTTTTTTTCTGGAATTGTTTTATTGTGATTTTGTTCATATTTTTGTTTCAGGTCTCTCGAATCAGTGTCATCTTATTCCGCGATGTGATTTTGATTCCTAGTTGATTGAATCCCAAGTTGTTTTAAATTTCAATTCCAACAACTACACGAATTCTCTAGACTGTAGTAGCACAACATCATGCATAACTAGTTAAAGCTGTTCCAGAGTTTTATATGCAAAAGAAATAAATTAGATGTTTCTGAGCATGCCATACTCATCAGATAACGAGAACAGTGCTATAGTCATCACTGAACCACAAAAATGATGACTTTCAGTTAGAATGATGTTTATGATTGTTTCATATGAAGAAAACAATTTGTTTAGGTAAAATGACCAAAAGTAAATGACAATAAAATGGAAAAGCTTGAATATTAATAATTTTAATACTAATAATAATTGTAGTAGTATTGTGGATTGAACTAGGTTATGGAATATTCAATTATTTGCTAGACAAAGTTGCAAAAAAGACAATGATAGAGTGACGTCAAATAGGCTGTAGAAGTTGGGAATATTTACAGCTTAAAGGGAGATTGAAGGTGGCTTTGAGATTTTTTTTATCATTTAAGAAATGGCTTGAAAATTTTTATATAAATTTTGTTGTAGTATATAATAACAACTATGATTTATTAATTTCAATGAATAAGGAAATTCAAATATGATATGTGATGGAAAAAAACAATACTTTGATGTTTTCAATTATATTAAGAATTGTTTCTGAATTATTGTCTTGAATTAATTTATGAAGAAAATTTTTTTGCCCATAACCTTTTACTATATTTTAATGTTTGTTGTTATTAATTATCGGTATGAATTTTATTACTTCTGATAGATGTATGTGAATGCTTGAGAGTAATTTGTTTCAAGATGGAATGTTGTGATGCCATGTTTCAGTTTGCTGTGTATTTGAGCATAGCTACAAACTTTTTGATTGTATAGAGTTTTTAGGAATTCATTTTCATCCTTCAAAAAATAATTTTTGATTGAGTTTCAGGCATACTCCATACTATTGTCTTTCACCGAGCCCTTGGTCTTGTTCGGCCAAAAGATGTTGATTGTGAGCTATTTGAAATAACATATGTAAGTAACTCCTTTACTTCTTGGGTAAATTGTATGGATTTTTTATATATCTGGCATAACTGTTGTGGAAGTAGCTGGAAGAAGTAAAATTTGTAGGGCTTTTTTTTATGATTATGAACTATTCATTATGTTTTTTTTTTCAATTTAATTATTTTATGTATATCACAATCTTTCTCAAACTCGCTTCTTTGCTTCTGCAGTTTCCTTTCATCCTTCTTTTTATTCTTCTTTGTAAAAATGGTCAAACACAGTAAAATTTGTTCAATATTTATTTGATCTATTTCATTTAAATTGTGATTCTTTTGCTTTATTTTAATTGAAATGAGCTTTATTTAGTCTTTTGGATAATATTTGGCTTTGAACTTCGAATTTTTTAGGATTTAATGGGATTCGATTTGAATTCAATTTGATTTTATTTTATTTTGCAAACCCTGTGTCTGTAAATAGGGTATTTATGGCTTACAATTGAATCAATTGATGATGAATTGAAATTAAAGCTTGTTTTTATGTTCTATATCCTCTCCTTTTCTGTTGGATTTTTCTCTTAATATCCAATACTCCTCCCCCTTATACTTGTGCGGATCATTTGGTAGCAGAGTTGTAGATTCTTTATAAATAATTGAGTGGAATATTGAAAAATCGATTTCACATATTGTTTTGAATGCCCATATTTATTAAAGTATATGTGGCGTGTTGATCTCCAGTAGGTATTAACTTTGGAACTTATGCTACTGTGGCCATATGAAATATTACTTTTCTTAAAGACTAAGGGGGGTGTTTAATTGCAACCCGTATTTACGCTAAATAGGATTTAGTAAATCTGATAAATCTGGATTTATATTGATGGAGATGGCGATGGTGATGGCGCTCGCATCACGACGGAATAAATACTTGAATCTGCCTCACAATCGGATTTAGTAAATCTGGATTCACATCGTAAAAGAGACGGAATACGAGAAAATTCAATTTAACTTAGTGTTGGATTTAATTTTCAATTTTTTGGTGTTTGGCAGTATTTACGTTAAATCCATGGCTAAATCCTACTAAAAGTATGTTGCAAAATGCCCCTTGGCGGTATTTACGTTAAATCCATGGCTAAATTCTACTAAAAGTATGTTACAAAATGCCCCCTTATATTGTACTGTTAGACTTATTCCTATTTAAAAAAGGAACAGCTCACACAAACTGACGAATTATCTTATGTTTGCTCTTGGAGGAATGATAATTGACCATGCCCTTTCTTGTTATTTTTTATATATGAGAAACTTGTGTGCAGGTCTTTATTACCATTTTTTTTTTTGTGAAAATTCTTATATCTACTTTGTTTTTTTTCTAATAGGTTCATTGTGGAGATGCAGAGTTAGACAAGAAAATAGAAGAAAAGATTGACCAGTTTATGACTTGGGTTGAGAAACATCCTAACAGGAAATCCCAGGTTACGTTAACGATTTACAGATAAATTTCTTCAGAAGATGTTTGAATGGTCCCAATGTGTCGGTTTTTTGCCATTTTTTTCCTCTCTTTTTTGTGCTATACAAGCAATCAAGATTATTAGACTTCTAGATTTGAGTTTCTTTTAATTTTAAGTAAGTGTTGCATCGGTAGTTTTACCATAGAAGCATTTTTTTTTTTTTTGGGAGCATTTACATGCATTCAACTCAATTCTTATGTATTTCCATATCTAACACCTAAACTTTCATATTTACATACATAACACTCAAATCTTTGATATCACATCAAAAACATCACTTTACTTCGTTTTAAGGTAAATACACCTTTTTGTGCATGGGTTTGTGCACGTAAGTGTTATAAATGTAAATATGGAAGTTTAGATGTTTGATATGTAAATAAGTAGGAATTGTGTGGCTTTTTTTTTTTTCCTAAGTGCATTCTAACTGTTGCTGCTTAGTAGTGCAGGTATCCTTATCTTTTTATGAAGTGAAAAACAAGCAGCAAAACTGGTTTAGTAACAAAATTGAGCGCCTATATTGGGAGCAGTGGTACATTAATTTGCATGTAGTAACTCCTAAACAACATGGCAAATCTCATCACAGCAAAGTTCCTGTAAATTCTGGAGGTATTCTTCTCTTCAGTAACCTGTAAAGACTTTTTGCAAATGCTCATCTTGTGCATCGCTGAGATCATTTTAAGTAAAACCATTTTTGGTTTTAGTTTGATTATAAGTAGAAGTGTAAACGAGTCGATTCGAGCTCGATCCACCCTCGGTTTGAGCTTTAGCTTGATTAATTAATCGAGTTGAAGCTCCAACTTAAGTCTATTAGTTAGAGCCAACTCACAAGCTGTCCTTTTTATTATGAAATAGAGATAATCATATTAATTTGAGATAGTGTTAATAAAATGATAAATAGGATGAACATTTTGAATATAAATAATAAGAAATCATTTGATAAGAAACATAAAATACCATTTTTTTTTTACTTTTTAATTATTCAAGTACAAAATAGTGAATGTTAATATATTTTTACTGTATGTTATATTAATACTTTTTAAACGATCCGGCTCACAAGTTCCTGAGTCGAGTTGGGTTTGGCTTGAGCTTGGCCTGTTAGCTCATTGAGCTCAACTCACGAGCTTTTTCTGAGCCGAATCCGATCTAACTCATGAGTTGGCTTAGCTCAATTGTATGATGGGTTATTGTGCCTCTTATTAGCTAATGAGTTTGTGTTTTTTATACTAGATATCTTAATTTCAAAAGTAGATATCAAATTATCTTTTTGATGGCATGCGAATGTGTGACCCCAGGGGCAGAGTTGGAAGAGACCACATCTCGCCGTGCTTCTCTGGAGGCTTCGTTGCGTGAAGTTTTGTTCCATATCATAAAATTTGTCAATGATAAGAAGGATCACATCCCTCCTATACCAAATAACGATGTTATATCTTTCCCTTACGAAATTACAATCCCCAGGTTTGTCCCTACTTTCCTGTAAACTCTATAAATTTTCTAGCAATAAATACATACCGTCCAATTCGTATTTATCTACTTATTTAACATCTAAACTTTGCTTTTTTACATTTCTTCCGATATCTTTTTTAACTTTTAAAAAGTGAAATATACAACTGTTAGATGTGTAAAAACCTGTAATGCTTCAGCTCTGAACAACTTTGTATTATTATTGTTCCTTTTTTTTTTGTTTGGTTTGGGAAAATGTTCAGGTGACATCATTTACTCGGATTGCTCTGCAGTTCGTCGGATTCATCATTTGGTCGGCACACTGCTGATGTCTTGAAGAGGATGCTGCAGACCGCACATCCCAATATGCTTAGCTGATTTCAGAGCTCCATGGCAGCATTGCTTAGTAGGATTCTGCCACTCTTTTCTTTATTTGAACAGATATGCTTAACCGACTGAAGAATCTGATCTTGCTGATTGTAAATAGAGCATCTCCTTGCATTTGCACATGATATATGTATGTATTTATTACTTGCTAAACTTTAAACCCTTTAAGGTATATTGTTCGGCTATTTATAATTATTATTAGGGACATTTACATACCTACCATACAATTTTTTATGTATTTACATATCTAACACCTAATAAATTTTGTTTGCACCTGCAGGACACTCAAATCTTTAATATCACATGAAAAGTATGCATGAGTTTATAACATCAAAGTGTGATACATATAAATATTAAACTTTTAGGTGTTTGATATGTAAACACATAAGAACTGTGGTATGTATGCATATTTCCCTTATTATTTTATGACTTCAATCATCTAAAAAGCTTTTCCCTAGCATTATCCAGAGCAAATCTTATAGACGCTGTTTATAGGTGATCTCATGAAGTGTGCTGCTCGACTTGGCTTGTGTTAGCACAATGATTTGTTCGTTAGCTCGTTTTGATATTTCAAATATATTATAATTAAGGTTTAAGTGTAAAATTATTAAAAATTTATTATTTCTTTTAGTTTTTTCTCAATTATTTTATTATTATTTATTATTTTGTTACAATGATTATTTGAATTAGAATTTTAAATTTTTATAATAAATAATATAATTTATCAATCAATACTTAATTTGAATTCATATTGGAGCTCAAATTAAGGTAAAAAGTTAAAATTGATCCAGTCACATGCTAGTCTTATAAACTAACTTATATAAAGTAGTGTTAAGAACATAAATCTGAAAGCATTTAGCAAATTTCTTGGGGGTTCATGTGTATTTTAATGAATTTATATATTTAAAATATAAATTTATTTTTATTCTTATTAACTAAATTAGCAATTTATTTATTTATTTATATGACATATAACGTTTAGCTTTCCTCCACTTGAGGTATAGCTTGATGTTGGAGACTGATTTTTGGCATTTTCTCATGGATTTGGTGCAGCAGGGTTCATAGCTCATCAAGGCCCAAATTTGGCTGTAATATCACATGATATGCTCCGGCCCATTTAGTAAGTAAATACATGGGCAAGAAATATAAATTTTGTTTCATTCCATAAGTTTAGCAATTGATGCAATAAAGATGAAAATAAACAATTGGTTGAAAACAAAATTGAACTGACAAAAAAGAAAAAATGCGAAATTAAAAATTCTTGAAAATAAATCTAAATTTGAAAAGCCTTATATGCTTCTCTGATTGACTGATTGTAACCTGCTATATAAAGATTTGATGGGTGAGCTTGATAAATCAAACCAAGTAAATAGCTTGACAAATCAAACTCAGTTCGGTTAGGCATAATAAGGGCTTAATACCGTCATAATAATATTATAATATTAGATATATTTCATAAATGACAATCAAAGCATGAAAATGTAACTATAACATGTTCATCAGTGTATATACACAAATTTGAACTTGTAACATCATATCAAAGCTATAAAAGAAATAATAAAGTATTTACACATGAAATCATTATGATCAAAAATAAAATATGTTTCAAATATATAAATGAAATTTAAAGGGCATGACTCTCAATCCTACAATCAACTAGAAATCTAATACAAGTAGCAATAATAACACTCATACCAATGAAGGGTGTTTTTAGACCTTAATAAATAACAACTACTTACCTCCGTCAATCAGTTCAAACCTTTCATTCTATGTGAGATCCGCTAAGCAGCACCTAATATGAGTCCTACAAACTAAACATATTTTATTTATATTTTTTAATAATTTATCATCTATAAGTTATTATAAACATATGATTTATATATAAAGGACGGTCTGTGACTACAGGTGAGAGATGTGAGATACCTTAGGTTTGGTGGCTTATAAATAGCGAAGAGATACAGTGGGGAAGTGCAGGAGAAGGTTTGTTTACAGGAATTTGATGAATAAGGAAAGTGACAAGCAAAAGTGGGAAGAGTGACGTGAATCATGTGATCGGAAAGAGAAACACGAGAAAATCAAGGCGAAAATAATGATAATTTCAAACAAAAGTGGCAATGAACAATAAAGGAAAGAGTTTCACCCAAATTTGTGTGATCGGGGACGTCAAGACGGTGCGAGATCTGGCGAAGTAAGGAATATATAACAATCAACAATTAGCTGTTATATATTCTTATGCTCCTTGAAGTTATTCTTTTGGTTTTTTTATAAAAAATTAAAACACTTTACAATGATTAGGTTGCAAGGTTCGGAGTGTCTCTTCCTACAATGAGGACCATTAGAATTGCTCTTCAATTTACCTCCATGGTGCGTCTTCTGTTGTCTTTTCTGCTCATCTATGTTCTTTCATTTGTTGTAGCATTTTCTGCTCACACATTAAGCTCTGACTCTGCATGTATAGCTCAATCCACCAATTTTTTTGTAGATAACACACTTGACAACAGATAAGTTTCTCTTAATATATTCTTGTGAGCCGAAATGAAAATGGTAAATATTGAGATCCTCATGCTGACAAAGCGAAGGGACAAATCTAACGATCTTTATAAATTGAGTTTCGTGCTCACGAATGGTCTTTGATATTGCTCCATCTTTCTCAACATGCTCATCAACTTGGCACGATCTAACATAATGTAATATTACTCTAGAAATAATCTCTCAAAATCTCCCCAAGGGATTACTACATTAGTTACAAATGTATTATGGCAGTGAATCTCCAACCACTTTTCAACTCCTTCCTTTAGTTGGAATTTAGCAATATCCATCTTATAGTCTTCAGGGCACTTTATATCTCGAAGTCTCTTCTCAATACCATAAAGCCATGCACCTGACTCGATTGGCTTTGTCGTGCAGTTGAAGGTAAGAGGGAACATCTTCAGAATATGGTCAATCGTTTGATCTATGGTACTCTTGTTAGACATCATTACTTTATGGTTAAGTTGAGCTTTTACAGTGGCGACTTGTGACATCAGTTGAGTTGCTTACGTTGTTGGTTGATCGATTTGTTGCACCAACTTACAATGCCTCTTGTCCTTGTCGCAATTCTAAACAATTGAAATTCATACAAAATAAAAATCAACTAAATAACTAGCTAATTAAAATTATGATAACTTATCCCCCACCCATTCTTAAGAATACAAAAGGATATTAAATACAAAAGGTAACATATATGGAATACAAGAAAAAAAAGGGATATTAAATACAAAAGATAGTAGATATTGAATACAAAAATAATGGATATTGACAATGAAAGATGAGATATTAAATACTAAACATATGCTTTGATACCACTCTGTCACACTGCAGGTCTGGAAGGTCGTACACCATGACAACGTAGAGTTTGATGAAAGGATTTGAACATGTTTTATATAGTCAAAAGAAGATATGATATACAAATAGAAAGAAAACAAGCAAGAAAAGATAAGTTTATTTCATTGCATAAGTTTAACAACTGGTACAACTAAAATAGAAACAAAGAACTCATTGAAAATAAAATTGATTGACAATGGAGAAATAACTACACAAACCTCAAAAAGAAAAAAAAAATACAATAACTAATATGGAAGTGAAAACATCTTAAAGTAAATTTAAAGCTGGAAAGTCTGATTCGATGGAGACGATCCTTCGAGTGAATGAGTACAACTTACTTTCTGAAAATTCAATGAGTATGTTTGTCTAGTCAAACTCAATTAACTATTATGTAAACCTTAAACATCAAATGAAATGGAGGCATGAAGTATGAACAATAAAAGGAACTTAATTACAAAAAGTGTATCAAAATGTTTATAAACATGAATATAAGTGATTTAAACTCATACACTATGAAGTAAATATTTATATATTTACA
>NEWO01000015.1:128770-145809 GCA_003013225.1 Phalaenopsis aphrodite
TTGTACATCTCAAATCTCAAGTGTGAGTTTGAGTATGCAAATCAAAATCCTAATTTCGTGAAGTAATTGAAAACATCGTCATCTTCGTACTCTTATTTTCATATGACAGATGGGAAACATGTCTGAAATATATCGAGGGATGAATTAAGAGGACCAAGTTTTTACCCAAGATTAAGTCCACTTATGTTAGATGCACAACTCGCATTCATGGTTAGGCCTGACCTAGGGGTTGACTGGAAGCCTAAGGAGACAAGGACAACAATGCAGTGCTTCCATTTAAAATCATATTTGTTTTGGATATTTTTTACATAATATAAATGATAATTTGTTTAGATTTAGACACACAAACACACATCAATTTTTGGCTCATTTAATAGCTCGTGTTCGAATTATTCGTTAAAAACACAAGCGAACACAAACAAAAAACAATTCGAACACAAGTAAATTTCACGTTTTAGCTCAAAAGAACTAAATAATAGTAGGACACAATGGAGATACATGTAGCCGATCCCACTTAGTGGGTTAAAGGCTTGTTTTTGTTGTTATATCCAAGTTTAAATCATAACAGCTTGTTTGGTCATGTGATTCTCCGTCTTCTATTACACAAAATTGATGTATGGCCAAATCCAACATCATACATCTATTTTTCTAATTAGTTTAAATGAGCCAATTTTGAGTTGAACATGAGTCATACTCGAACAAGAATATGCAAATCGAGCCGAACAAGATCACACTGTCTACGGGCAATTTCAAACACAACCCAATTTCAAATGAGCTAAACTCGAGCCAAGCCCGAGCTCACTCAAGCTCGGCTCGTTTACAACCCTAGTCCCCGCTCAGGGGTTGTTTCATGAGTGCTAACACTTTCCACCAATTCTAACAAGAGGTGTATGGTCGATGTCATGAGATATTGCGGTTGAGAGTCTTTAAATCCACCACACTTTACAAAACAAGCATAAGCTTTTAATATATAGCTATATTAGATTTTCTTGTCACATTGAAACTGACGCGGGGCTTGTGGGTCCTGACCAGCTTGGGTAGAAGATTGGTGGGAGGCTCGATCGGATCGGCTAGGCTCCACCCCCCTCCTTGCTGGACTAGATCGGCCAGGCTCCCGCCGCCCTAATCTTCTCCGGAAATTATCTTTCCTTCCTAATCCATCCCTTTCTACATAGGCTTCATTTAAAATTATTTCTTTTTCCATCCCCCCTCCTTTATTTCTTGTCCTTTCTTCTACTTGCCTAGTTTAGCTACTAATTTCTTTGTACTTATAGTTGTTGTTGGCTGAAGACTAATCAGTTTTTGGTTTACCTCCGATTTCAGTTGAGCCTTTGAGATGTTCCTCTTCTGAGGGTTGTATCTGACGACAAACGATGCTTCGACTGTGTCTCGCCCAATTTGATGACTATCTCTGTTCACCCCTCTCCACCCTACCTGCATTCTCCTTTCCAAGACGCCCAGACTGACCTGTCCTCCCCTGCTCTTCGCTAGCAAGCCACAAGTCACTCTAGTCTTCCCCAGCAGCACCCCCTCCTTGCCGGTGTCTCACTGTTGGCCGACAACGTCCTTCAACACTACCTCGCCAACCTTCCAACCAGTTGTTTGCCCAACTAGCTGCAAATCCAATCAATCCCTTACATCGACCGCCACACCTCCTCCCCGGGCACCACCAGCCGGCTGACCACCTTCCTGTGTCACCCTCATTCACCGTCGACCACCCCTACATCCTTTAGCAAGTTGTCGACCAACCCTCAGGTTTCTCTCAGTAGCCCCCGTACTCCCGTCCCGATGCCTCCAGCTGATCGTCTGCTTTTTGGTCCCCTCCCGACAGACCACCGAGCATCTTTTCTCCACCTCCAGCCGATCTGACGACCTCACTCCATCACTCCAACAACTCCCTCCATCGGCCAAGCCAACCACACCGGCTCGAGAGGGTCGTTTTTGTCCTTTTGTTGTTTCTTTTTATTTTTATTTATGCACTAGTTATTGTTTTTTACTGTTTACATTTGCTATGTTGTTTTATGTTGAGGAGAGGTCCTTGTAGTCTTTGAAGTCGGCAATAAAATGCGCGTTTGAGTTGTAGTTTGGGTTAACTTCAGTATCAGAAACAAGGTGCATTATTACTTAATTTGTAATTTTTCTCAGCCATGTTGTAATAGCGTTCATTAGTACTTATGTTTGGGTAGATTTTTCCGCCATGTTGGAACATGCACAATTTCGTAATATTTTCCTGTAATTATACCTTTCACGTGCTTAGGAAGGGTTCAAGCGGGGAATTGGAATAGCAAAGGATGGTGAATGTGGAAAATTGACAACATTTAGAAGAGGTATGAAGTGAAATCTGCTGTTGGACGACAGATTCAGGGTTGATCGACGACTATCCCGGCTGAAAACCATGAGCTTGATGACTAAACAATGTGGTGCGAAGGTCAAGGAGGTTCACCACATACTTCTGCACGAGCTGCAAACACACCACTTGCAAAAGAAAAGTAATAAAACTCTCCTTAGGGTAGAAGTCAGAGATACAATTTTATAGTATAAACAAGTCAAAAGATTCAAAAATAGAAAACAACAAAATATAAATAGTTCTATGATAGAAAATAACCCAATTATAAATATAGAAATAAGAAGGAAATACAAAAAAAAATATGTTAAATTTTTTAAGACTTTTGCCCTAACACCCTGTCTGAACTGGTGATCATGGGAGCAATTTTGCGGTATTGCGGGATCATTCATCTTCGTAGTTACACTCTTGTGTCATTCTCCCCAACTAGGAGAGGGTTCTTCTTTTTTCTTGTAGACTTCCGGAATTGATTTACCACCATAATAAATTCATTGCACTGCTATGGTGTAAGCAGTCACTACAAAATTTATGCTCATATCCATTTCATGTAACTCTAAAACATATATGTATTTCAAAGCATGTCCTTATAGAATAAATAATCATCCTTCTTTGGCACAATCAAAGTTGGAGCTGCATCTGGGTTAGTAATATCACGAACCAAGAATTTAACCATCAAGAGTGCCACTTCTCATTTTTGGCTGGTTGCATTCCATTGATGAGTTGGTTGGGCAGGAGCAATTTTGAAATGAGATCTATGACATGTTGAATCTCTCTAGGTGGTACCGTGGTATCCATTCTGGAGAACTGTTAGTCATGACGTCTGGTAACTCCCTCAATAGAGGTTGCCCCTTTTCTGATATGGACTCATTAGACTTACTATTTTCTAAGACAACTAATGCTAATTTGGAGTCTCTCTCACGGGCTCAACTCGAATCACTAGAATTTCACCCTCACCTGCTGCACAGTGATATTTCCCTTCGATGTCTTCATTCTCTTCTATACCACTGTCTATTTCTTCAACTGCTGGTGCTTAGTGAAATATATTATAACACTCTCCTATCTGATGCAATGTATCAAAAATCATGTGACATTAAACACTTCCTAATTGAGACAAATTTGAGAGTGCTTCTTGACTCCACCCATTCTCCACTCTGAATTTTTTTTTTTCTTAGCAGGGTTGGCTTAGATACTCCACTTGGTGTGCTCTTGTTTTTTGACTTGGGGTTGAACTTTGCTTGTAAGGTGTGGCAGTCATATAATGACTTTGTTGTTTCTCCATTTTCAAAGCTAAGGTCTATACATCAAGTGGGGACCAGTATGGTTGCAGCTGCACCATATTACTGATAGATGATCTCAACCCTCTTGGATACCTCTTTACTGTGTGCTCCTGTAGTTTCACTAGCTCACATTTCAACATGAATTAATCAAATTCAGTCATTTAATAATCCACAAAAAATATCTCTGACACATTTGGTGTAGTTTTAAGAATATATCATGCGTTAATTTGGTGAAAGTCATTTATGTTGCATTTCTCTTTTCATTTTAGACTAAATATGATTTTGCATTTCCACTCTTGTTGACGAAGACGCTTTAGGATTTCCCACCACAAGGAAGCGTTCTTCTTGAGCTTGATGGCTATCAATTAACCTTTTTGTCTTGTAAACTTCTTAGTACTACAAAAATTGTTCTACTATTTGGAGTAACTTGATAAACTCTTTCAGATCCATGCGACCCTCAAAATTTGATTTATCCTTGAAATCTCGTCCAACATCTTCAAACTCACATGCACCTTTCCTTTCTCATTCCACAATCACATCCCCACTAAATCTCATTCCACAATCATATCCCCGCTAAATCTCATTCCAAAATATCTTCTAAGAACCCTAAAACGGTATCCGTTTCGGTCATGAGTAAGACGGGAAGATTTGCTGGTTGGGAATGGCAAACTCATAAAGATTTCGGTATTAGTTTCACTCTCAACTCCATGGTGGTTTGTGTGAGTTGAAAGTGAAAGCGACGTGAGATGAGGAATGCTTGAGATAGGGGTTGTTTGTGGGTTGGGCTGCCTATCAGGGACTTTTGTGGGTTGCTCGTCTGAGGGAGAATTGTAGCGAGGCAATTTGTGCCGATATGGGGGGACGGAGGGGTAGAGAGAGAGAGAGAGAGAGAGAGAGAGTAGAATGATGGTGAGCTATTGAGGATTTCAGTAGGAGCATGAACGAGAATTGGAGAACTTGGGTCTGGGCAGGGCCTGATGAGAAGCTTGTCAGAATGAAGCTACTGCACGCAAGAGATAGTAGGAGGCCCAATGGAGAGGGATTGTGCGTCTCTATGCACCAAAGAAAAATAGTGAGCCAGCTTGAGATGGGAGCGGTGACTAGGTGTGTCATTGAGGTGGGAGAATGAGAGTGGAAAAGAGGGAGATGAGGCTAGAGAATTTAATTGCAAATGAGGTCTGAGGATTGAAATAGGTTGCTAGGCTGATGAGGGATTGCTTGGTAGTAGTAGCGTGAGAAAACAAGAGCCAAGGGAGTGCTAGATTGCCATTAGTTCTTTTTTTACTATTATTTATTTAGAAAGGCGTGATGAGATATGAGGATTGGGTGCCTGAGTATGGGGAAATTAGATGAGTTGCACCGTATTATTTCCTCTTGAATTTTTGTTTTTTGTGCATCTTGAGTTTTGCATGTCTCGATTTAAGAGTCATTGGATTCCGACAAGATTCATACAATATGGGTGTTATTTTCAAGTATTGTTTATGTCTCGAACGCGCTCGTGGATTTTGTTTTTTGAAAGGAGTTTGTTTGAGTAAATTTGATATATTTCAAGGCAATCTGGGTCCAAATAATTCGCGTCATGCTAAAAATCTATCCTTTTCATCGTGCTTGATCATTTTAACTATAGAAGGTCACTTGGGTAGTTTCGATGCTCCAGATGAGTTCGTGTAGTCATTTTTGCAAATGGAGGTTGTTTGGGCCACTTTGAAGACGATCTAAAAAAATGTAAAGTCAATTAGCACACCATCATATCCCATGATTTGCGCTTTCATCATTTTTTATCGAGGCCATTGTGAATGGTCCCTATAAATATTAGAATTTAAATTAGTTTACATAGTTTAAAAATCTTTACTCATAAAATTATTTTGTAGTATCCAAAACATCATATAGAAGTTTTATTAATTTTTACTAATTTCAATATACATGTTAAGATAAATAAAATGCTACACAACATAAAATATGTGCGAAAAAAAATTTATTTGTTAACTTGACCAAAATAATTCTGTCTTTGACATAAAAATTAAATCAAAATTATAAAATCTCTGAAAATAACATAAAGGTTAACTGAAAATTTTAAAATCTCTGTAAATTTGAGTTTGTATGAAATCTAATTAAATAAAATAGCAAAATTTGTCGTAATGGTAATGGAATTAAACTATGAACTAGGGTAACAATCACTTACCTAAAGTTGTATATTTTTTTCATTTGGCCCAATAGACAAAATTAGCTATAAGATATTTTAATCTCTATTTTCTCTCTCCACTCTCTCTTTCTTAGCCAAATGCGTTGAATTTTGGAAATTAAGTTCTATGAGTGGATTTTATATGAATCATAAGATTTTATAATATAATATACTTAATTAATGATATAATGGTAATTATATGAAGTATTATTTTTTATTAAAAAAATTATGTAAATTCTCCTATATCGTTAAATATAAAACTTCAAAAACTATGAAGAATTATTCAATAAACTTTATATCATATTTAGAACAATTGGATACAATTGGTTTATAAAATAGGCATTATATGATCAGAGAAAACTAACTTCACAAATAAATGCTAATTTCTTAAAAGAAGTATAAAAAAATTATTATTTTCATACTTATAATATTCATAAGATTAAATAAATAGACACAAAATAAAGTATAGAATGATCTATAATCTGGTAAAGACGGTTCGTAAATCGCACATAAATATATCCAAATTTCAAGCTTAATTGAATGCAGTATGTTTAGTTTTAATATATTAAATTCTCTTCAAATTCAGAACAACAACAACAAGCCTTTATCCCACTAGGTGGGTTGGCTACATGAAACATTTTTTTTCATTGTTGAGTGAAATTCCCTTCAAATCAGAAGTATAAAAATACTGATGAATGTACCAGGTATAAATTCTACTTAAAATTTATATAAAATCTATAAACTTAAATAAGCATGCAAGTTTTGTTAGATTCAAATCAGACCATTACAGGTAAATTCAAATATTGTCAAAAATGGTCATACAATTTTGGCACACTACTATTTTATCCCTTAAAAAAACAATTTTCTAATATTTATCAATGAGGGCAAATGTTGAGAAAATATGGAATATGACTTCTAGCCTTAATTCTCTACTAGCAAGTAAGTTGAGCAATAATATCTCTCTTATGACGAACATCATAAAAAATGAAAGTGAAAAAGCTTGCGGGTGCCCTACCTATAGATCAATGTCATATGTTTCAACTTTTGGGCCTTTGTCAAGTATCTATGTGTGGCCTCTAATCCAAGTGTAATCCATATTGCACACTAATCTTAGGGAAAATGAATTCAAATGTTATACGTACATAAACCCTACCTTAGCATTGTCACCATAATATTAAAACTAAAGTAAGGGTGCAAGATGTGGTGTAAGCCTTGACCCATCATTATAGTATGATGAACGGTATGGGGAAAAAACACTAGTAAGGGCAAAAGAACATTGCCTGGGAGATTGTGCCATGTAAGAATAAAAACAAACTTGACAATACATTGTTGTGTCACTGATCCTACTACCGTTTTGTTTGGGTTGTTAATATGGACATTGATGAGTCACTATAATTGTATAATTATTTTTGTTTGATAATGTGTACGTGCTAATCATATATATACTATAATTATTCAATAATCTTTAGTAAACATTATGTTTTTTACTTTTATTTCTCACAATGGTTTTCAAGCTTATATATTGATCCTTCTACTAAAGGATTTCTAGCATTTGGGACTTATCTAAACTATTTTTATGATTTGGTTTGGATGAACTGCTAGCATCGTGATCGTAATTTTTTTTTTCCAGAAACTGGTTGTCCAATCCAATTTCTTCCTGTGAATTGTAGAAACAATTCAATCAATGAATTGTAACAGTATGGTTTCAGGACTTCCCGTCTGTTGGGAGGACTGCCTGTCTTTCTCAGTTTTAATAACCATGTTTCACGTTCATTTTGCTGCTGATTTTGTTGAGGCCATTTACCTGTCCAGTTTTTAGCTTTTATATTACAATAACCACTTAGGTCTGTTTTTCAATAAATGTATTTGCAGCTTTTTTCATTAAGCTTGCTTTACTGCCATTCTGCCTATAATACCTATAATTGTTCTGCTCTAACCTGCCCTCTTTTTTTTATTATTTATTTTTTTATTTTACTTTCAGAAGTTTATGTCAGTGTTTTTAAACAACTTTATGTAGTTCTATAATTTTCCAGGCAGAATGTTATCATTATCTATTTGAAGCTGCGATCAAGCTCCATCAATTGGGTATTGACTGGGCAAGCCCAAGCCACGGTCTTATAAACAATAATGCAAATAAAATGGGTATAAATTTAGGTACTTCTGATATTTCTGAGAAAGCAGGACTTGCCAATGGTAGTCAAGCTCCAGAAAAACTTAGGGTGCGTTACTGTGTTCATTGTTTATTATTTTTTTTAAGAGAGACGTTGGGTGATGGATACTTGAGATGTCTGTATTCAATATTAAATGATTTTCTCTGTTAGTTCAAAAATTTCAAATTGTCCATTTATTATCTCAAAACCTTTCCAAGGAAGTCTGTCGGTTTTTCATCTAAATGAAGCTGGGGATTTTAACTTGCAGTGGATTTCTTTTTACTGTTTTGCAGAAATGCATTGTACTTGATATTGAGGGTACAACTACACCAATATCCTTCGTTACTGAAGTACTTTTTCCTTATGCTCATGATAATGTGCGAAAACATTTGATGTCCACATATGATAGTGAGGAAACTCAAGATGACATTAAGCTATTGCGTGCACAAGTAAGAATTTAATTTCATTGCATCAATTTGTCTGTACTCTATTTTATTTAATAGCTATAGCTCATAAAATATTTTGACCATTGCATCATAATCCATTTTATTTTCTAGGAAGACTTTTAAAGGTCAGAACGTCTGCTTTTTTACTTACTTTATAAGTTGCCCCAAGTGGAACACAACAATTATTCTTATGTTCATAGTTACTTTGATAAGTTTTGCGTCATATATGTGAACCACATTCATTCTTCCTGCCCCGTCTTGCAATTTGTCATATGTTCGCTCTCCTTCGAGCCAATTTTGATTTAAAGGTTTAAGGTTATTACCAGGTTAAAGACTCTTTAACATGCCACTCACTATTCTCTTAAATGCCAAAATCAATTTGCTATTTTAGTACAGTGGTTGGATTTTAATGGAAATTTTTCTAGATATTTTGACTTATAAAGAAGTCACATTCTTCCTTGCTTTATGTTCCATACTCGGTCTTAACCAAACTCTTTGCAATACTCCTGCCAATATCTCTCTTTAAGTTGTTATTAAGCATAGATTACCCATTCATCTTTACATGTATAAATGACCAACCTTACCTGTAAAATTTATTATATGATAATCCTAATCTCTTTTAAGTGACACTATTATTCCTTCTTTGAAATTTAATTTTCTTCTCTTTCTGCCTTTCTTTGTTGTGCAAGTGTGTACCTATCTTCTGCATGATTTTGGATGTGACTCTCTCATGCCAAGTAGTGGTTTGAAGACTACTGTTATAATATTGCATTGATGTGAACTCTGAACCTGCTACATTTACCTTCTGGTTCCCATGTTTCCTTTTGTTTCTCATGTGATAATTTCCTTTCACAAACTTAGATAAATTTTTAATTATGCTTGGGCTCCTCAATGGCGTTTGATAAATGGAGTTTTTGGAGTAGGAATTAGAAACAACTCAAAAATATGCCACGTGGAGTTTAGGAGCACTCAATTGGCCGCACAAATAATTATATTTTCATTTACCATCTATCAATAATAGTTAATTACATTTCATGGATCTCTATTACACAAATAGTATTGCAGGGATAAGGCCAAACATTTGTAGACGAATCTAATCCTATTCAATCCTGTCAATCATTCAAATTAGATCTATTATTATACAAGATAGATAACTTAGTGGTTTACCAAATTATAACATGATTTGTTTTATGCTGTCAAAGACTTTTTAGCGTGGCCCATGCATTTTGAAAGGTATGTTCTTCTTCCCCTTGATAAATTTGATATTATCGGCCAAAACACATGTTTCCCTTGTAATGAATGAAGTTGATGAAGAATCTAGACGAGAACATCTTTATGATGGATCGGATTTTGGTAGGATATGTATTGATTCCTCAGCGGTGTAAAACAAACTAAAAAAAAAATTCCAATGGATACTAGATGGCGCATGTGTGATGATTCATTTTAAAAGTATATTTTATGATTTGCTTAGATGTGATGTTGTGATGCTCCGAGCAAGCCTTCATTTTGACATTACCAACATAGCTTTCTACTTTATAGTGAACTCTCATAAAAGTGTGCCTTTGATTTGTAGTCTCATTGTTTTTGAAGTTGGAAGGCTTGCTGTTCAGTGTATGAGAATATGCTAATGGGGCTTTAAAAGAATGTATGCTTTTTGTTTTCTAAACCCTCATAATTTAATTTTAACCCGGTAATCTGTTCATGAACAAGTACATGTCATGATTTGAGGTTTTGTCAACTTGCAACTATAAATTGGGAAGCTATAACTAGCAACTTGTTGGATCCTTTTTTTTTTTATACCAAACTCAAAATTGAACTGACATGTCTCGGATGCACATGTCTTTAGTTTTTTTTCTTTGCCCATGACTTATGTTTGCTATTTTGTTTTGAATTGACATTTTACTCTTCATATTTACGGTGTCTGAATCTGGAAGCATATTCTATGCAGGTTCTGGATGATTTGGATAAAGGAGTTCCAGGCTATGTACCCATTCTACCCTATGAAGCTGGGAAAGAGCAAGTGATTGATTGCGTAGTAACCAATGTTGAGGAAATGATAAAAGCTGACCGAAAACTTACAGCATTGAAACAGTTGCAGGTAATCAAACTGAAAATGCTTAGATGCTCATGATGGGAGCTTTAACGCACAGCAATTTTAGACTAGTTTTATATGCTTTACAAGCAGGGACATATATGGAGAACCGGCTTTGAAAATAAGCAACTGCAAGGTGTTCTCTTTGATGATGTTCCTGATGCTCTTAAAAGGTGGCACAGGAATGGCTTCAAGGTATGGTCCAAATAATTTCTCAGATATTTTAGCCTGCTGATAGGGAACTAGAAGTGAATTTCTATAAAATTAGGAGCATCTATCGGGTGACATGGGTTGGCTTTGGTTCGGCCCTTTAGTGGCAGACCCATTCTACTGTACCTGAAACTGTCATATTTGATAAACAAGCAATGTATCTTTATGGGGAAAAAATTCAGCGTGGTATTTTTTAAATTGGGAGGGGTGGTGGTAGATTTACATACACAGCACCCAAAACTGTTAAATGTCCATAGCTCCTGCCAGAAATTTATTATTACTTATATAACACCTAAATATTAAAATAAAATAAAATAAAAAATAGCACCTTTCCTTAAATCCTTAAACGCCGCATCTCTGTCATGCCCACAAACATATCTCCTTGTTTTGCGCCTCTTCCAGTTGGTAGCGGAGGTAGCTTTTATCTCTCCACTTCTCTGTCTCAAGAGCCAACATGTAAATTGAGCTCATTCTCTACACTTCTTCTCTCACAGATCTTACCCACTCAGCCCACCTCAGCTTTTCATCAAATGGCGATTCCATAACAAAGAAGAGCTATTAAATATCCTCTTTGTTATGGAAAGTATTAATTCTAATGGCTGTATATTAGGTATTTGTATGTTAGGAAGCTTTATATTATAACCTAACTAGATGAGATCTAGTTACGAGATTTTTTTCTATATTAGATATGTTTATAATCTATAGAAAGAAGAGTGTATATAAATATGTAACATATGATATCAATTGTGGAATAAGAAAATAAGTTTTTCACTTCACATGGTATCAAAGTTCCACTTCTGAATCGTTTGTTTGTCATTGTATGCATCATATGGATCACACGTCTGGATCGCTTGGTTGACGTCGTTCAACTTTCCATATTCGTTTGTTCTATCTGCATCATCAGGATTTTTGTATCACGCGTTTGGATAGTACGTCGGCGTCATTCGATTATGGGATTAGCGTATCGAACGAACAAACATTAGCTTCATCATCGTTTGAAAGGTTGTCTTTCGGCTTCGTCTGGAAGTCCATTGTTAGGCTTCATTTTTATCAGGAAGTGATTCAGTTTGCATCATATTCTTCTGCTTCGACTTAGTCTTCATCCTCTTCCTTGTTCAGAAGCAGTTTGTCGGCTTCTTCTTTGGTTGTCGTAAGTGGAGGGGTCGCACTTCCATCTCATGGAGGATTGAGATCGACTAGAGCTTCGATCGCATCTACATCAAATGTCAATCCGTGCGTCGTGTTAAGGGGTCCATCTGTTAGTTCGATTGGACTTATTGATTTGTCGGGATCATGTAGATTAGATAAGTGGATTCAATATTCTTGAATAATTGGTGATAATCATGGCTATATAGCAAAAACACATTTTGACAAGTTCGGTGGCTAAAACTATGGATGAAATATTAAATGACGTCAATTATTTTTATTGAAATAAAACTGTGATGCTCTACTTAGGAAGTTTCTCTCATGGGAGGCACCTCATTGAGAGTCCCCCAGATAAAACTGATCTGATTTACTCTGAATGGATGAGAATTGATACCCAACTTATGCTATAAACACGAAACTCTATCAAATCTACTCAATTTGCTCATAATACTTATTGTGACTGTGTGAAGGGTGCAATGGAGGATTGACATTTGTGTTTTTTGGAAGCGTATTTCTCAAATCTTTGATGTATGCAGTGAGTTCTATCGAGCTGAACAACGGTATCAATCGCTTAACATGTATCACATGCACTTTAAACATATTTTTGAAGAATTAAATGCTTTATTATCCTTTAATATTGATGCCCTGACTCAGCAGGCTTAAAGAGAACAAATGACTATGAGTTTTCTAACTGGCTTCAACTCGCAATATGATGTTGTCAAATCACGTCCTATCTGACCCAAGAGTAACTACACTGAGGAAAGCCTATACTGGAGTGTTGCGTGTTATTTCGAGTTCGCAGGTCTCATCTGAACAACAACCAAGTGGTTTTGTTAGCTAGAAAAATACAGTCATCGGTAAATCTCAGTCTCAGGGCAATTATGAAAGTGAAACTTTGAATTCTGAAAATTTAAGCTTGATGGTAGTTTGTACTACTGTCATGAATCTGGTCATATGGAGAAAACATATCAGAAGTTTCTAAATAAGAATCAAAAGGGTTTTGGATCACAGTCAGCTCTCATGGTTACTACTAATGAAGCACCTTAAAGTTAGACTTGATTTATGCAGATAAATATGCTAAATTCACCCTATTTCCAAAAACCTCCGAGAAATCTCCGTGTGTCACTACCCTTGCTGAGTCGAGCAATAATGATACTCGTCTTATTTTTTCTTCCACACAATTGGTAATTGATTATGGTTCCACATATCACATGACATGTATCCAAAACTCTTTTCAACCTTTGATTAAAATCTTTCTTCTGTCTCCTTAGCAGATGGATCTACCTTCAATGTTCTTTGTTCTGTCACCATTAATGTTATGCCTACGCTACCATTAACACCTGTCTTGAGTTTACCTCAGTTTTATGTTAATCTTGTCTCTGTCAGCAAGATTACACGTGCTCTTAATTGTTTTATCTTACTCTTTCATGATCATTGTCTTTTTAAGAATATTATGATGAAAAAGATTATTGATAAAAGGACAAGAATCGAGGCCATAGTCTGTTCCAATACCTTTTTATATGTTTGATGTTTATTATCAATTGGGGATCTATCACTACCAATGCTAAAAAAGTTATACTTTCAGTTTTAACAATTATAATCTTAGATCATGAGTCGTGTCAAATTTGTTTAACACCATCGTTTGTCTTCTGTTCCTAAAATTAATAAAAGAGCTAGTCATAGTTTTAAGTTAGTTCATTATGATCTGTGGGGACCATGTCTTGTTTTATCTAAATGAATTTTGGTATTTTATCACTTTTGTTGTTTATTTTTCGCGTATGACTTAGCTTTATTTTATGAAATCATGTTTTGAATTATTGTAAAACTTTTAAACCTTTTGTGTCGAAATTAAAAATCAATTCAATGTTTTTATTAAGATTTTGAGAATTGACAATGCAAAAGAATATTTATCTATATCTTTTCAAATATACATGTCATACAACGAGATACTTCACAAATTATATTATGTCGATACTCCATCCCAAAATGAAATAGCCGAAAGAAAAAATAGACATATTCTTGAGATAGCTAGAGCTCATTTGTTTCAAACTAGTCTTCGGGGTTGTGCAATTTCTACTGCATGTTTTTTGATCAATCAGATTTCTTCTACTGCTTTGCAGAACTAGATATCCTACCAAGCCTTTTTCCAACCCTCGCTTTCCCATGAACCACATATTTGTGATACCGAAGTTAAAACCAACCCATGACGACGGAAAACAAATATTATTAAGCAAATAACGAGGGATACAATCAAAACTCAAAACAATAAAAAAAAACTAGACAATGAATACACAACTAGCACGATTCAACTATAGTTTAAGAAGAGTATGCACAGACGTCGATGGTGAGATAGGTTTGGCTGGTGACTGTATGTGGAAGGAGCAACAGGAGTTGTGGTGTCGGCGAGGCAGCAGGTGTGGGTGGTTGTCGGAATAGGCTTGAAGGAGAGCTGCAAGTGTCTGCAGTTACTATAAAGGAGTTCAGAGGAGGCAACAGTTTGGGCAACTTCCGAAAGGTTTGGAGATGGTTGGCGGCCTTCTAAAGGCGTAGGGAAGGCGGTGGCAAACAGGGCATTGTCGGGAAGTCAGCGATTGCGGTGAAGGATTGGGAAATCAGCGACCTACTGGGGGAGCCAACCTGTAGGGCAGTTAGAAAAGTTAGCGGCCTGTAGGGAGTGTGGTGATGAATCAGTGACCTACAGAGAGTATAAGGAGGACTCGTCGGTCTGTAGGGGGTGCAGGAAGGAGCCGTTGGCCTGTAGGGAGTGCATGGAGGAATCGAGGACCTGTAAGGTTTGCATAGAGGATTCGACGGCTTGCAGGGAGCGCAGGAAGAAACCGACGATCTGCAGGGAGCACAGGGAAGAACCAACGATCCGCAGGGAGAGTAAGGACGAACCAACAACCTACAAGGAGTGTAGGGATGGACCAACAACTAGTAGGGAGTGTAGGGAAGAATCGGCGGCCTACAAGGAAGTGCAGGGATGGTTGGCATCAGGTAGAAGACGCTGGTGGCAACGAGAAGATGGAGGATCAGTGGAATAGTCACTACCTCAGATAAGTTATAGTCGGAGCACATTCTTGTCGTCAGATACAACCCTCATAAAGGGAAAACGTGGGAGGTGGAAGTTTGAATTCAGGAATCAATCCAAAAAACTCCCTATCCTAAGCAAACACCACATATATATAATAGGGATTATTAAACATAATAGGTAAGGATCATATTAAGAAATAAATAAAAAAGGACATAGAATATGCAAGAAATAGAAAAGGGGAGTAAAAGAAAAGGAAGGGGGAATAGGAGAGAAACGAAAAAGTAAAGGGGGAGTATGGTGGGCGGCAGGTTTTGCCTTTCTTCGTGCGGGTCGATCCAGCAGGGGTTGGACCGGACTCTTTCAGGGTTGGTTCAACCGACCCCCTTCATTACCCCCCGTCAGTGTCTAGTGGTTGGGAGAGCATCAACCTCATTTGTAGAAGTTTCTGGGTTCTCGAAGTATGGTGTCAGGCTCACGACATTGAACGTGGTTGAAAAGTTGTAGTCCCCAACAGGTCAACCTTGTATGTGTTATCATCCGACTTCCGAAGTATTCTGAAAGGTCCATCTGCTATGGGTTTAAGCTTCTCGAATGCTCCCACTGGAAATATTTCCATCTTTAATCGTATCCACACAAGGTCTCCTTCTTGGAACATTTCCTTTATTCTGGACTTATTTGCTTATGCCTAATATTTGCAGTTTTGCTTAGCAATTTCTTTGCCAACCTCGTGGAGTTTCTGAATCTCGTGAACCTGCTCTGTAGCATCTTTGCTGATCTTCGATGACGACAAGAGTGGTACCAACTCAAGTGGTGTAAGCAGATTGCACTCATATACAATCTCGAACGGTGTGCGTCTTGTATTCAAATTCACGGATCTGTTGTAGGTAAACTTGGCTTGAGTTATGATGAGATCCCACTGCTTGATACTCTTCCCCACGAAGCATCTCAGGAGGTTTCCTAGGCTCCTGTTCACTATCTATGTCTGGCCATCCGCTTATGGATTGAGCTGTTGAACTGAATCGAAGCTTGTTGCCTAGCTTCCCTCATAAAATCCTCCAGAACTGGCTTAGAAATTTGATGTCTCTGTCTAAGGTAATTGTTATGGGAATCCAATGCAACCTGACGATTTTTTGAAAATATAAGTCGACAGTTTGAGACGCGTCCAGTGTCCTACGACAAGGTATGAAATGTGTTGTGTTCGAGAATCGATCCACTACAACCATCACGGAGTCTTTGTTCCTCCGCTTCCTTAGGAGACCCACCACAAAGTCCATACTAACAACGACCCACAGTGCCTCTGATGCTAGTAATGGAGTGTACAACCCCACATTTTGCCCTCTTGACAATCATAATCATGATATGAGATCTATGAAATGTTGAATATCCCTCAATGGCGGAGATCCCTTGGGAAGACCGTCTGTCAACAAGTCCTGTAAGTCATGGAGTAGTGGTTGGAGCGGCGCTCGTATCATATTCTCCATTTCTATTCCTTCGAGTAGGACTAAGGCTAGTGCTACTGGCACATCACAAGCTGATTGGATGAAAGTGGCTCTTGAAACCAATGCTTCCTCTGTGAAACCTACCCCTCGTATCTTTAACAAGTAACAACATGGTGCTCTTCTCATCCTTCTGTAAAGTATAGGTATTGCTAAAGTCATCGTGTTGAGCCTTGCAGTCGAATTGCCAATGCTCCCCGGTAGAATAGGACATGCATTCATTGGAACCACGTTGCACCAAACTTGTTCATGTAATTGATTGCCAGTTGAAAACTCAACTAGGCATTGCTGATCCATGCTCATCTCATTTTCCTTGTTGAGCCAGGTGAGGGATTAGGATTGAGGATGTTTCTGTGTGGCTAATCGTAACTAATTCACCATCAGTGTGGACACTACATTTTTAGAACTCCCGCTCTCGATTATCGCACTGCAAGCATTGGCTTTTACCGTACACTTTATGTGGAAGATGTGCCTCAGCCACGATTGATCTCTTTCTAGTTCTTACTACAAAACTCTCCATATGGCTACCATTTCTCCTTTGTTGTTCTAGAGCTAAAGCTTTCCTCGTGACTATCTTAGACTCTTCATCCTCTATCTTCTCGACGACACTCAGATACGTGATGGAGACAACTCAGCTCATGGGGCAGCGAGAGGCTATGTGG
>NEWO01000015.1:150221-175406 GCA_003013225.1 Phalaenopsis aphrodite
AGATCGAGCAGAGAGCGGGAGAGTGAGTTCCTTCGTCGCAGGGAGGAGGCGGGCCGGTGAGTGCGGTTCTGCGGCTTCGGTGCGGGAGACGGGATCAAGCGGGGGGCGGAAGCGGGCAGAGCGAAAGATGACCAGGAGTTCGGGAGAGGCAGAGGAGGAAGAGGCGAAATGCAGAGACGGGATCGAGCAGGCGTGCTTCCATCCATCCTTCTGTTTCTGCGGAGACCAATTAGTATAGCCGAATGTGAGCGAGTCGTTACTTCAAAGCTTTGGCGGGGAATTGAATACCTTCCTTTCAGGAAACCAGCTTAATTGGAAAAGCTTTATGGGGGAATTAAATGATAAATTTAAAATTTAAAATTTGAATTTTGAAATTTCTGAGCTGAAGTAATTAGCCCGTGCTTAGCCCATGTCCAGCCTAAATCGAACCCGAGTCGGACCTGGGTTGAGTACGGGCCCGCGCACCGCTAAAAAAAATATGCATCAATATCCGTGTTAGTCGCTCGCGCGCGAAACCATAACAATGCGAGTGTCCTTCCTAACTAAAGTCGACGTCCTGGACGCATCTGTGCGGTCCGTTTCGTCATCCGGGGTCATCCGGACGAGTTCGCCGACGGGCGAGTCGATTCAAGTCAAAGTCGTGTGGGGTGCAGTGAGTGCGTGAATTGCGGCGTTTACAAAGGGTTCACCTAAGGTCGTTTGATCCTATATGAACTCATTTTCAGACCCTCTACATGTTGGTCCTTAACCCTTGCAACTAGAAGTTGAGTGGTTGGAACCACTCATGCGAGTTCTTCACAAAAATGAGTCAAGAAGTGGGTCGAAGCTCTACGGGAGGTGGACTCCATTACTAGTCCGCTAGGATGATCAATAAGAACTCCTAGAGCTAGATCCTAGGTTCTAAGAGTAGGAGACTAAGACCTCACTAAAAATGAGGTCAACACTATCTCAGACTCTTCGTTCGCTATCTTCTCGACGATACTCAGATACTTGATGGAGACAACTCAGCTCATGGGGCAGCGAGAGGCTATGTGGCTGTAACCGTGACACCGAAATCACTTTCTGGTAGGCATTGTCTTGGAAGGATTGCTCTTTCTGGCTTCTTCCCATCCAGCTCGGTCTAGTCACTCCCTGGTATTGTTTTTCGTACTCCCCTTGAAGTTGTCTTTTTTGTAATTGTAGTTGTCGATGATGGCGTGAATGAGGACTGTTGCTTGAAGGAGTTCTATGGCTTAGTCTGCTTTTGCTGCCTTTCTGCCTTTAAGACTAATGTTTGGATATCTCCCAACGACTGGTTGGACTGCACCTCTACGAAATTGCTAATAGTGGCTTTTAGGCACCTCGGATATTGACCACCTGCTTGTCTTGCTTGAACAACTCATACTTCACCTGCAATGGATCGAACTGTGTTGTGAATTTCTTCGTTGAAAGATCTTGCTGCTGCAAGTGGTAGAGCCTCAGAAACATGTCTTGGCGGTCGTGAGGTGGTAGGTATTTTCTCTGTAGTTTCTTCCTCATCATCTGTCGTTTGGAAATTTTAGTACGACTTTCTTTTTTCCTCTGCTTCTGCAAACTCTCCCACCATAAGGAAATGCTCTTTTTCAACTTAATTATGATCAATTTTACCTATGTATCCTCTGACACATCCTTATATTTGAAGATTTGCTCCACTTATTGTAGACAGTTGACAAAGTTATCCAGATGCATGCCTCTATCAAACTCTGGCAGACTCATTTTTATGTTGAATTCCTTGTGTCCCCCATATGTGGGCTCCTCTTTTGGCCTTCCTTGGTATTAAATTATGAAGCGGCGCGGTCGATATTCCTCTTCATTGATGTCTTCTCTGTGGAACAGATTCAGATTTCATCTTAGTCGTCTCCTCTACTCTCGATCACAAACGAGGGTAATCTCTCCTTGGGTTTCATATCCATCTCTGCTAATCTTTGTTGGAGACGCAAATCTTCCTTTGTATTTCATCGTGGGTGGGTTTGGCAAGTATCTTCTTGGGGGCATGGTCGAAGTTTTGGGACCTGTTGAATAAAAGAAAAGAGAAGTAAAAAAGAAAGAACGAAAAGTCGGGAAGACTAAGAAAAAAAAAGGGGGGAGGGAAAAAAAGAAAATAGAGAAAGGGAAGAAAAAATTGGTGAACTCTAAGGAACTCTAGGATATGATTAGGGTTAGGCTAGTTCTGATACTAAATGAAACCCGAGTTAACCCACCCCTCGATGATAGAAAACAAATATTTTTAACTAAATAATGAGGGATACGATCAAGACTCAAAACAATAATGAAGACAAGACTGTCACGATCCGACTATAGCCTAAGAAAACCATCCGTGGATGTCAGCGATGAGATAGATGCGGCTGGTGACCAAGGCGTAGGGAGCAGGTGTGGATGGTTGTTGGAAGGTGAAAGGAAACAGGGGCTGCAACATCAGTAGGTCAACAAGTGTTGGTGGCTGTTGGAGGGCCTCAAAGGGGAGTTACAAGTGTTTGTGGGTTTCTGGAAAAGAGGTCGAAGGAGTCAGCGCTGTGGGTGGCTGCCTAGATGGTCTAAAGATGGTTGGCAGTCTGCTGGAGGTGCAGGGAGGCGGTGGTCGACAGCGAAGTGTTGGGAAGTCAACGATTGCAGGGAAGGACGGGGGAGTCTGCAGCATGCAAGGGAGTACAGGGAAGTCGGCGGCCACTAGGAGGTGTTGGAGGCGATTGGTGGCGGTCAAGCTGGTGTTGGAAGTGGTTGACGGGCTGCTGAAGGGTGCAGGAAGGAGATTGCGGCTGGATGAAAACGCAAGTGGGAGTTTGTGGCTTTCTGGAAGCGCAGGCTCATGGAGCCTGTGATTGTCTAAAAGCATAGGGAGGAGGCACGGCGATTTGGGAGGCGCTCCAGATAATCAGTGGTAACAGGGAAGCGAAGAAACAACGGAGATAGTCCTCACCTCAGACGAGTTACAGGCCGAGTACCTTTTCGTTGTCAGATATAGTCTGCTAGAGGTGCGGGAAGGAGCTTGTGGTTGGCTGGAAGAGCTGGAGAGAGTCTGCGGCTTGCTGGAAGCCTAGGAAGGAGTTTGCGACATGCTAGAAGTGCAGGAAGGACGGAGAACAATCTAGGAGGTGCTGGAGGTAACTGATGGTAGCAGGGAAGCAAATGAACAGTGGATATAGTCACAACCTCAGATGAGTTACGACCAGAGCACATTCTCGCCGTCAGATAAAACCCTCAGAAGGGAAGGATGTCGGCGGTGGAATTTTGAACTCAGAAAGAAAATCAAAAGCCCGTAACTAACCAAGCACCACTTGTATATAACTGAGATTAGTAAGTATAATACGTAAGGATTAGAATAAGAAAGAAATAGAAAATGAAGGACATATAATAGGCAATAAATAGAAAAGGATGGGGGAATTGGAGGGAAACAGAAAAGGAAAAGTGGAAGTATGGTGGGCAATAGGTCTTGCCCTTCCTGGGGGTTGAACCGGACCCTTCCAGTGGTTGGTTCAGCCAACCCCATTCACAGCCCCACATCACATTTCCTTTGAATTTTTTTAACTGTACACAGCGTCCTAGGCTCTAGAAGGCAATGTCGCCATGCCCGATACAGCTTCAGAACTAAAGAGCACGACACTCCAAATCCCTGAGGGGAGCGTCACAGAGCCCAAATGCAATGCCCTAGCTTCGACACCAACAGTGTTTTCGAGCTCAGTCCATATTTAAAACCCGAGAGTGTGACACTGCAGTGCTTCAATGCCTGTTGGAGTGTTGCAACGCTATATTGCTGCAGCCCGACGCCCGTAATCGATTTTTGTAAAATTTCTACTTATTGTGTCATCTTTGTCGGGTGGATTTCAAGGTTTTTCTTGTGCTAAGGAAAATAGTACTCTGAAGTGTTCCAAAGTATTGATAGGCTTGAGTTTGGTATAATTTGTACAATTCTTATCTTTTTTATAGTTAATTTCTTGGTGTGTTATGACTCTATAGTATTTTCTCGTTATCAAGTTTTTTCATGTTAAATATTGTGTTATTTATATTTTATGTGGTTATTTTTATTTTGTGCTCTTAAGCTTTGCTTTGGATCTTTCGAATCGGTTTCCATTTTTTTGTCTTTTTTTTTGGGTCTCCCGAATCGGCTTCCACAATTGCTTTGGATCTCTCCATATTGTGCTCTTTTCTTTTTTATTTTTTTTGGGGTCCCTGCTGAAGTTGGTTTAGGAGCAGTGTCTCTAGAATTTTTTTATCGTACACAACACTTCAAGCCCTAGAAGTCAACATATCCATGCCAGATGCAACTTCAAAACTCGAGAGCACGACATTCCAATGCTCTGAGGGGAGCATTGCCAAGCCTAGATGCAGCACTCCAACGCCGAGACCGACAGTGCCGCAACACCCATTTCATATTCAAAGCCTGAGAGCGCAACCCTGCAGAGCCTCTGATGCAACTCCCCAACACCTATTGGAGTGTTGTCGCGCCATATCGCAGCAGCTCATTTCCTGTAACCGATTTTCAGAAAGTTTCTACTATTGTCATCTTTGTTGACGATGGATTTCAAGTATTCTTTTGTGTAAAGGAGAAGGGTGTTCTAAAGTATTCCAACGAGTGTGGAGAGGCTTGAGTGTGGCGTAATTTTTATAATTTTTCTCATTTTCTTGATAGTGAATGTGGTGTGGCTTCGTGATTTTTTTTCTGGTTGACTATTTTCATATTTATTATTGTGCTCTTTGTATTTTCTGTGGTTTTCTTATTTTGAGCACTTCTGTTAAATGTTTTGCTTCGGATCTCTCGAATTAGTTTTCATAATTTCCTCATTTCTCTCCCAACAGTTAATAACACAAATGGTGCTGTTAGTAGTGTGCAATCGTAGAAGCAAAAGATGCATATGACATGAGTAATTAATACTATAAACAGATTAAGTGCTTTACAAATTTGTAATGGCACTTGGTATCTTTTAAGTAATGCTTAAAAAGATTTTTAGTAGAGCTAAATTATCAGGTGAAAAAAAGTTTGAATTTGTACTATAAAAACCAAGCTATCTTAATCATTACAAAATTTCTTATCCACCGTGTGATTTCTTGCACATTAAGATAGATCAACATTTCATCTCAGAAATAATGAATATGGGCTAGTGCAATTAAATCATGTTTCAACAAACTTTCAAATTATAATTTTCACAGTACTGCCTTACCCAAAAATGAGATTTGATAATTAATTAACAATCTGAATGTGATCAATATATACAATTCAGCTTTTTATTTATAATGATCCATAGATAACAACATTCCATTTCATGGTGATCTCATTAGGAAGAAAAATAATTCATGCTGTTAACTTTTTGTTTTCACCAGCTCCTGGGGCTAAGCTGGTGATTTTTTTAACACAAGATAAGAGAAAAAAAAAACTCAGTTATTAAATCTCTTAGTTTTTATTTTCTTCTTTTCTTATTATTCAGAAATAGCTTTTATGTTTTTCCTTTTGTATGAAGGAAAATGCTAGGCCCATTACATTAATCATCATGGAATTCCTTTCAATGTTGTTGTTTTATACATCTCGGTTGGCTCGGGTTTGAATATGCTTTAATTGATTTGTTTACTTGTATTATATGTTATGCTGTTGAAGGCGGTTTATATAGGCTGCGGTTCCTCCTTTTTTCTTCTTTTCTTCTACTTAAAATTCATTATCTAGTCTGCTTTGTACGACTGTTATTCGGCCACACTTTTGTTCTTCTTGCAGTTTGCTGCTCCTAGATTGTTCTCTGTTGCTGTTGTGGTTTATTTCTGTGATGTTGTCTCTATGTTAGCTCTTTTATTGCAGCTTCTAGGTTTTACGCCTAGCAAGCCTGATTCTGCTCATCTGATTTGTCCTTGTTTCCTTTTTTTTTTTTTTTGATGATGTGACTTGTTGATTTCTCTCTGAACTTCGGTGTGATAGTTTATAGGGAAATTTACATAAGTTGCACACAATTCTCACGTATTTACATATCTCACACCTAAACCTAAAATGTGATTCTGCATTTTCCGTCACATTGTTGGACTACTTTTCAAATCGGTCTTCGTGCTCATTGATTCCCCTTTCACCTAACGCTTTATGTTTTTATCAAATGCATTCCTCTGTTTGTTTTGTTCAAATTATTGTTATCAGGTTCATTTAATAACTAAGAAGCAGCAAATACATTTAGGTTTACATATATTCTAGTGGGAGTAGAGAGGCTCAGAGGCTTCTCTTTGGACATTCAGAACATGGGGACTTGAGAAAGTATTTATGTGGATTTTTTGACACCACAACCGGGTAGGTTTTCAATTCGATTGCATTCTTCACTTATACTACCGACAGATTTCTTTCTCCCGGAAAAATTATGCTGCTATACTTTTTTTTTCCTCGCTTGCTTAGGCTGAAGGGTTTTCCATGATTTCTTTTATTCCCTCTCCAGAAACAAACGAGAAACAAGGAGTTATTTTGAGATATCGCAGTCTGTCGGAGTAGATGCACCCTCACAAATCTTATTTATAACAGACGTTTACCAGGAAGCTGTTGCTGCAAAGGCTGCAGGTAGATTTATTTTTAACTTCATCCACCAATTTTTCTTAAAATTTATATTTTATTTATGCTTGATGCGCTCATTTGAAACATAGATACAGTTACAATGATTTACATACAATACAATGCAGCTATATTCTTAGGAAAAGAAATGGTTAACAGTTATTGTATGGTGTGTGTTTTTTTTTTTTCTTTTGTACATCAGTCCATGTGTATAAATCAATGTACGTAACTAATTCAGCTATCAAAGCATACATTTTAGGAATATTTACGTGTATGCCACTCAACTCTTCTCTATTTATATATCTATTACCTAAACTTTAATTTTTACCTAAATTCCACCTTATCTGTGTTTGAAAAAGTGCATTTCACTTTTTAAAAATCGAAATAGTGATATTTTTTATGTGATATGAAAACTTTGGGTGGTATAAAAGAAAAACAAGCGAAGTTCAGGTGTTAGATATGCAAATACATATGAATTGGGTGGTATGTATGTAAATGCCCTATTTTTTTATTAATGGAAGTTTGTCAAATTTCAATAGGAATATTCCTATCTCCTTTAAATACATAATGATACAGTAAATGCAGATATCGTAAAGTCTAAAGCCGCTTTGAGTAGGTTGGTCAAATCATTGAAGCAACTGATAATCTGTAAATGGGACATTTTAAAATTAATTGCAGTGGTATGTGTGCTTCTAGGGAATGAATCAGGTCAACCAAGTGCTTATGTTGGCTGCCCTTTTTAACCATAGATGCGGAGATTATTAGCTAAACCATTCGGTTCTGAATTGGGGGAGCTGGACCAACAGGGAGGCTGGATGGCTGACCAACTCTTAGGCGGGAACTACCCCCCTTTCTCCCATCTACCTATTATAAATATGTTGTTTATTAAGTTAGGGTTTAGTTTTTGTTTTGATTTTATAATTCTACCTTCAGGTTATTTCCCCTTGCTAGAGTTGTATCCGAATATAGGTGGTACTCTGCCTCTATCTCTCTCTGAGATGATGACTACCTCTACCTAATCTCCCACAGATCTCTCTCCCATGCTCGTTATTCTCCGCCCCCGCCTCCCCTGCCGGTTTCCAGCCGTCGCTCCTTTCGTTTCATATTGGTTATACCGTCACAAATCCCATCAACACCCTTTTCTGCTTGCCGCAAACCTCACCCCCATACTCCTACCAAGCTGGACATCGCCTGCTGCCAATCTTATAGGTCGCATACCTACTCCCACTTCTTTAACTGACAGCCTGCACCCCTACTCCTCTCATACCACCCCCACTTCTTTCCTACTAATACCACCAACTCATACTCTCCAACGAACCTCTCTTGTCGTTGCCCCGCGACTACCTCCTCCTGCCCTAGCGGGATGTTGATATTTGTTGTGTTTTCTGATCTTGTTTTTGAATCCTAGTTGTAACCTATCGTTTCTGAGTAATAAAATTTGCATTCGTATCATATTTTTGATATACTCTGGTATCAATTGGTATCAGAGCTAGCCTAATTCTAATTCTATCATATGGTTTCTTAGCATCTACCATAACTAGAATTTTTCTTTCCTACCATCAAACAACTTTTCTACTCCCACAAATCCCAAACCCTAATCATGCTACCAAAGAGATACATGATGGACTCTGCCCAGGATGAGATACAACAGGTGATCCGTTGTCTTCAGCAAACTGCCAGAGATTGATGATGGGACCCAAGGTAAGATTACCCTCGATCGAGATCTAAAGAGTCGAAGGGGAGAAATGGATGAGGATTTGAATCTGTTCCATTGGGTAGACATCAGTGATGAGGAATATAGACCCTAACACTTCAGAATTTAGTATCAGAGAAAGCTTAAATGGTGACCACATATGGAGTACACAGGAATTTATGCATCAAAGTGGATCTACCTGAATTCGATGGAAGTATGGATCTAGACGACTTTCTTGGCTGATTGCAATCAATTGAGCGGATTTCCGATTATAAGAAAGTGCTAGAGGATAAACGAGTCATACTAATAACCATCAAGTTGAAGAAGAGCGCCTCTCTATAGTGGGAAAACTTGCGAAGGCAGAGAAAGAGAGAATGCAACGATAAAATTACCACCTCTTAAAGTGGAGAATTGATCATCTCTGATTCAATGACGAGTGTTTAAAGGATCCCTTTGTAGAATGTCTCCACTTACTATTTTTTACAAACATAGTTCATCAATCAGATGAGTTTTCTTTTCAACATATTTTGTTCGATCATGATAGAGGTGATGAACATAGCTATTTTACTGGCGTAGACAGTGGTTGAGCTAGAAATAATACAATCTTTTGTAATATAAATTCCATCTCGTATAAATTTTTATATTTTGTTTGAAAATAGAGTTTCTTTTTTTAAAGAGATGTATATAAAATATTTAATGAGATAATTACATTCTTTATGATAAGATATTTAACATAGTTATAAAATATTTATCAAATTAGCAATCTAATAATTATTAAATTATTATTAAAAATTTAACTTTAGGGGTACTTTTTTGTACTGTTAGTTTTTTTCACCATCCCATTCAATCAATTGCTTCAGAATTTTCTTAAGCTTTATTTTGAATCAGTCTCTCTACTGCTGAGGGAAAACACATTCTCCATTAAAAAAAAAAAAAAAATCAGTTTTGTCATTGCTATTTGTAGATTTACTGTCTTGTATTCCAAGTATAGAGTCAATGAAACGGTTAAGTCTTTTTATTGGCTGTGCATGAACTTAAACCAAATCGCTTGCTGCTATTATTTTTCTCTTGAACTATTTTGCAGGCCTTGATGTCATCATCTCCCTTCGTCCTGGAAACGCACCACTCCCAGATTGTCATGGATTTGAGACTGTCACATCCTTCGCAGACATATGATCAAATTGCATTGGAACAGTATTTTTCTGAAAAACTACCCCAAGTTTTTTTTAAGTTTGTGGATGTATATATAATTAAATAATGTATGGAGAAATTTACTTTGGTGTATTTTGGCAATACAGGCAGGTTTCCGTCACTCTTCGCATGTTTTGTTGTAATGGAATTCACTTGAGAAGACATTCATGAAGAGCATTTTTCTTGGTTGTTGCGAGATGTTAAACGACAGAGAGAAGGACAAAAAAAAGGGAAATTTATATACAGATTACACAATTCTTATGTATTTTACATATCAACCAACCAAAGTTTTATATTTACACTAATAACAGATTGGTGCCATAAACTACTGCATAAAAGTATGTTTTTCACTTTAAATAAATAGTGATTGTTGTACTCTTATATAAATGTTTAGGTGTTAGATATTTAAATACATAAGAATTATGTGGTTTTTTTTTCATTTGTTTGTTTTTTTTTAAGCATTAGCCCAAAAAATAAGTTTGAAATAAATTCACATCAAAATCATTTACCCTAGCATTATCATTACCTACCGAGGGTTAGCATTATTTTCTGTTCTAAGTGGTGTTTGGTGGCATACTTCTAACCAGAACCATAGATTTAATTTAAATTCAATCAAACATTAAAAAAAAAAACAAAATTTAATCTTGCAATCTGTTAAATCGAAGTTCTTTGATTTCGGTTGTTTTCTTACTTGATTTCAGATTCGCTAAATCAGATTCATAGACGGATTTAAGGGAGTTATTCCATCATGGTTAAATATGGATTTGATAAATTTAGATTTACTAAATTCTATTGAACTTAAATCTGGGATGTAGCTAAACACCGCCCAAGACTTCCTCAGTTGCTAATACATAGTGAATGTAAAAGCTACAATAATTAATGCATGCATCTAAATATCAAGCTTCACATCATCATCATCATCAAGGAAACTATAAAAATAATTTGACTAATTTCAACTCTATAAAGGTACCACTTAAGATAACTTTTAGTTATAATTTATATGATGTGGTGATCTAGCCTTCAACTTATAATTTGTTAATATTTAGGCCTGATTTGGATATAAGTCACATGCCATGTCCTGATTTTAATCTAATTGAAGTTAGACTACCTTTGTAATTTGATTCATTTAAGCTTGTCTAGGGTTGTTCTATAGGCCAACCAAAATGGGTGCAAGACAAGGTCAAAGCCACCTTTGCAAAATTTATGTCAAGTAGTCTTGATCAAAGCCAATTTGGGCTAGCTTGTGCCTAAAATGGGTTGCCACCATATTAGCCAAATTTAATAGGTTTTAATTTCTCATATGGATCTTTAAGGTCAGCTGATTTACTTAAGGTAGTGAGTCCATGATTTCAATTAGGTTAGCTCAAGCCAAATTGACGAATAAGTCTGAATTGTATCTAATAAAGATGGGTTGGGTAGACAAGGTTTAGGCTAGGTACTTAGTTTCTGATGAACGACTATGCTTAAATGAAGGGGGATACATGGTTTAATTGGCATATGACAAGCTAATTTAGCCAAATGGTTTTTTTTTAATCGAGTTAAGCTAACTTAGGCTTATTTATGACTAAAATTCTAATCTAAACAAAGTCTATTGGGCTACAAGATCCTACGATGCATCAAGAGTAATGTCATGTTAGGCTTAGATCCATCAAAAGTCAATTAGATCAACCTAACCCTGGAAGGACAGATCATGTTAAATTTGGGTCAAGTTTAATCAACATAGAATTGATATGATTTAGGAGACATACATTTAAGTCCGTGTATTGACCATAAGTTTAAAATTGATTCTAATTCCAAGTGGGGCAATCTATGGGTTAAGTGAGTCAAGTTACTTTTAATTTGGGTAAATTCTAATCTAAAACAAACTAAACAAATGATCACTTGATTTAAGGTTCTAATAAGAATACATGGAGTCTAATAAAGTTATGATTAAATTAAGTTAAAGGGGCTGTTGACCTCAGTTTTGGTGAGGTCCATATAATCTTTTATTTTCTCATATTTATAATCTAGAATCTAGTATAAAGAACTCTTTAAAATGCTATCCTAAAGGATTAACTGCTGGCTGAAATCCAAATTAAAATTAAAATTTAAATCAAACTCAAATCTTCATTGCTTTTAATTAGAAATATACAAAGTTTGATCCTTTAACATATATTTTTTTTTATGTCGAGTTGATCATAGTTATGCTATTTAAACTTAAGGGTTGAGTATCCCGTAGATCATTAACGTGCCTTTAGGAACTCATTGAGCCTAATGCTTGACTTTATGCCTTAGGTCATCTTAAACCCCTTTAGCTCACCATATGGACTAAGTTGTTCAAGCTCATTTCATTGACTTAGTCAACTTATGAGAGCCACCTAAGCAATATTTGGCTTCCTTTTAATTAACTTTATTGGTTTAAAATAACCTTGATTTGCATCATGTTTATTTTTGAATCAAGATTGAGGTGATAAATTTTTTTTAATAAAACATAAAATTTAAATTTAACAAATTTAAAACAATTTTAAAATATAGTAAAATGAAGCATAATACAAACAAAATAAAACACTACAATACAAACAAATAAACATATAATCAAAAGATAAAAAGTCAAATTTAGGCATTTGATGTATACATCTATAGAAATTTTATTGTAAGTATGTAAATTTCACATGTTAGAAATTTATTATTTAATTTTAAAAATTAATCTACCTGAACCGGACAGCCGGTTTATTTGCATCGCCCACCCCTCACATTTATGGAAGCAGACCGATCGCCCATCAAGGGAGAACCACCTTGCAGCCGGCCGCCGCTGCTCGCCGAACAGAAGAGTGAATAGGTTATGGGGAAGAAGAGCAAGAAGGCCGGAAGAGGAAAGGAGAAGACGGAGAGGAAGACCGCTAAGGCCGAGGAGAAGCGGGTCCGAAGGGAGAGTAAAAAGGTCTCCGAAGAGGACGACATCGATGCTATCCTTGTAATCTGCCACACGCCCTAAGTTCCCTTCTTCCCTTTTGTACTTCCATTGCCGTCTTTTTAGTTTAAATTTTTTTTCCCGAAACCATTTGGCTTCTTGGCTGAGACAGAGGAACATACAAAAGGAGGAGGCCAAGAAGAAGGAGGTTCATGTGGAGGAGAATGTCCCCGCTCCATCCCCTCGATCCAATTGCACGGTAAGTGACGCAATTCTTCCATGGTAGCGAAGCTTGCGGTGAAGTTATATCTGTAAAGTGGACATTTTTGCACTGACTGTAACTCAGAGAAATGGAATGGTCTCCCTCATATTTCAAAACGAAACAAAGAAGAATAGCTTAAAAACTGGTATTTTGTATAGATTTTTTGATGGATCACTGTTAGTAAATCTGTAATAATCCAATCTTTAGGGGTGCTTTGCTCATCACCTCATGAAAGTATAATCGCACTCAGATCAATCTGTTAATTAAAATTGCACTTCATGTCCTTAAGGTGAGGCGAAGAGTTTTTGTTTTGCAATGTATCTAATATTTTCCTGTAATATAGTTGTCCATAAATCCATCAAAGGAGACGGAGTTGATTTTATATGGCGGAGAATTCTACAATGGAACTAAGGTATTGTTTAGAATTATGTAATTATTTTTAAATATATGCTATATTTTATTTTGTTTGCTAATTTTAGTGTGCCTTTTCTTTTCTTTATTTTTTCTATCACTACCATTTTTTCCAATATTATGTGTTTTAACTTATTTTTTTCGCACAGTTTATAGAAATGTTAACTTTGGTCCACCTTTTTTTTTTCTTACTTCTCAATTCTTTGCATCAGTTCTATTTATTTTTATTATTGCTGGATTTTTTGCTCCATAATTAGAAATATTTGGTTGTAGAATAATAATGTACAAGAAAAGATAAGATATAAAAGGTATGTTATAAAAATTGATTTAAATTTAAATGCTTAGAGAATTGAAAAAAATATGAAACAACCCGTAGGGAGTCTAAGAGAACAATCAGTGATGCTAAAAATTTTGCTTTAAGTGGTCCTTATAATAGATTAGATACTAAGGATGGTGAAAAATATACATATAAACTAGCCAAAGAAAGAGAAAATAAAAGTAAAGATTTAACTAAGTAAAGCACATTAAAGATGAAAATCAAAAAGTTCTTTTCTTAAAAAAAGATATTCAAAATAGGTGGGTGATTTATTTTGATAAACCTTTTAATGAAGTTTCGGAAAATACAATCGACTTTAGTGACCTTAACAACGTTAATAATAATGAAATATTTCATTTTTACCGTCGCATTAGTAAAAAAAGAAGTTGAGGAGACTTTAAAGAAAACCATGGCTGTAAAGTCTGTAGTATCTGATGATATCCCAATTGAAGTGTGGAAATATTTGGGAGATTTTGGAGTTTCTTGGCTTACTAAACTCTTTAATATTATTTTAAAAACTAAAATGATGCCTGAGGAGTTGAGGAAGAGTATTTTGGTCCCCCATTTTTAAGAATAAAAGGGACGCACAAGAATATACCGATTATAGAGGAATTAAGTATTTGTTTCATAATTTAAAATTATGGGAGAGGGTAATTGAATATAGGTTAAGACATATTACAAATAGTTCTCATAATCAATTTGGCTTTATGCCGGCCAGGTCTACTATGGAAGCTATACGTTTATTGAGAGGTTTGATGGAGAAGTTTAGAGATAATAAGGAAGATCCACATTTGATTTTTATTGATTTAGAAGAGGTGTACGATAAGGTTCCAAGAGATATCCTTTTGAGAGTTTTTGAGAAGAAAGGTATTGATATGATTTATATTCAAGTCATTAAAGATATGTATACAAGAACTGTTACTTGTGTTTAGACAGAAGTGTATTGACCAAATATTTCCCTATTTCTGTTGGTTTACATCAGGGATCGACTTTAAGCCCATATTTTTTTTGCTTTAGTTATGGATGAACTTACTTGAGATTTATAGGAGGATGTACCTCCTTTTTGTGGATAAGAAGAGAGAAAAAGCTAATGAAAACTTGAATTATATAGGTCTATCTTGGAGTCTAAAGGCTTTCGTTTGAGTAGAACTAAAACTCAATAAATGAAATGTACTTGATAATACATCAGCCTGATATCTTGGTGCTTGAATCCTAGTATTAGTAATGTGGTGCAACTACAACAGTACTGGATGCTGGGGGATGTCCAGACACTGACATTGAAAGTGGAAATTTAGTAGAAGCAGAGCCAACCACCACCACCCTCCAGGTTTCCACCCATAGTTGGAGACAACAACACGAGTACTCCATAGAGAGTTGAGAAAATTAGTTAAGATAGGGATAAAGCCCCCTCATAGTTACAATGCTCGCTAGAATATGCTTCAAATGTCACGGATTTTGGCACATAGCTTCTAACTGCCCAACGGGGAGAGTTGTGTTTTACCAAGCAGAACACCAGAGTTAGCAAGGAGTGGGAAGTAGCGTGTAAACGAGCCGAACTCGAGCGAGCCCAGGTTCAACTCGTGTTCGGCTCGTTTATATTTCGAGGTCAAAAAGTGTGTTCGTGTTCAACTCGTTTGCTTAGCGAGCCGAACACTAGCCTTTCATGAATAAAGAATCGTTTTGACAACCCTAATCACGTAGCCATAAGATGTTAAAGATTGGGGCAAGATTTATTTTTTATTATGTTTTCTTCATTAATAATTTTAATTGATTATAAATCTTTGTAGCCTTGTAGTCAATTAAATTTTTTAAAAATACTACTCATTAAAGATATATATAATTGATTAGTAGTATTTCAAGCCAAAACGAGCTGAACGCGAACAAACAAATATTGGTTCGTGTTGTTTGTGTTCGGCTCATTAACTTAGTAAATGAGCCGAACATGAGTTTCTTAACGAGCCGAACACGAGTTGTTCGTGAACAACAAGCCGTTTTGACAGCCCTTATGAGAAGTTGAAGAACAGGATGAGGAGCAGCTTCCACCAGATGAGGAAGAGGCACTTGTGATTTAACAAATTCTGCAGGCCAAAGAAACTAGGGATCCTCAATGGCTTCTCCACAACATTTTTCTACACGCATTGAACAATGGACAAAAATGTATGCATTTTTATCATCGGCGGGGGTAGTAGTAAGAATGTGACATCAACTTAGATGGTAGATAAATTGTGACTCACGACTCAGAGGCATTCCCGACCATACTGACTTTGTTAAAGGAGAAAAATAGGGTCAACATCGACTGATAATGCCTATTAGAGTTTCCAATAGGGAGTCAGCTGCATGGCCAGGTACGATGTGATGTGATCTCCATGGATGCCTGTCACCTTCTACTAGGAAGACCGTGGCAATTTGACCAGAAAACTCAGCACGATGGATTTATAAACACGTATTCCTTCACCAAGGATGACAAACACCTCATTTACTTTCTTTGGTAGAGCTCTTGAGACATGATCCCTTACTAGCAGATTAGCGAGACTGGTTTTAGTGGCAATCAATTCTCTATCACCATGGCCACCACCATGCAAGATATTTTAGTCCTAGGAGATTGGACCGAGATGGAGGTGAGCTCGCAAGTGCTTTAGGAGGCGGTACAGTCGACAGTGAGATCCAGGTGTTGACATGATTAAGGATAAAGGACCAGAAGCTTCGACAGGTGGGGTCGAAGCTTCCCCAACCTTGGGTGACTGACTCGGGGATTGGGAGAGGATTGATCAGTCCTCAAAGAAGGGGGGCTGCCACCCCCTGCTTCCTCTTCCATTTTTTCCTTTTTCCCTCCCTTTCCCTTTTTCCTCCATTTTTCTTCCTTTCATTATTTTCTTATTTTCTTTCCTAGAACTTTCCTATTTTAAATCCTTTCCTAAAATCTAAAATCTTGATTATATCTTATTCTACATTCTTATTTTAAATTCTTTCTTAAAGTCTGAAAACCTAATTATATTTTATTTTGTCTTCTTATTTTTATTACCTAAAATAAGTATAGCTTCTTTTATAAATTGAGAATGATGTGCTTAGAGTTAGGGGTATTGTTTTTGATATATGAAATTAGGATTTAGCCTTTGTATTTTCCTCTTTGAGGTTGTATCCGACGTAGAGGTAGTGTTATGGCCGTCCCTCGTCAGAGGTGACGATTGTCTCCACATGTCTGGATGGTGCTCCGACTGTAGCTTGACCCTGATGAGATATGTATTTATTATTTCACCCTGCTTGTTGCTGTCCCCCCGCTTCCCAACCCTACAACAGACCACCGTACCTCTTCCCTGACAACTGTCAATTGCTATCCTCCCTCCAACCTGCTGCCAGCCTTCTCCCAATAAAGCCACAACTCCCTCCCTATACTCCATACCAACACTCACCTGCCCTTTTTGAACAACCCAATTTTGCTGTTCACCTTCCTAAAATTTCTTCCAGCACTCAGCCGACCCACTTCCAACAGTCTACCTTGCTGTCTAGGCCTTTCCCATCACTGCCAGCGCTTCCTTGCTCGTTGTCCACTCTGAGAATGTGTTGACGAGCCTTCCCGGCCGCTGCCCCACCTTCCCAGTTTGCTACCCCACCTTCCAACCTACCTTCTAGCTGCCCAACAAATCTTTCCACCACCTTAACCTGCTGCCTTCCTCCTTTAGCTCACCCTCCAACTCTTGCCAGCCCCTCTCCCCCATTCACAATAGTTGTCCCCAAGCCTTCGGATCTACTGGGCAACCTCCACTACTCTTGGGATACACTTTGGAAGTGTAGACTTGCGTCTTTGTGTTTGTTTGTCATTTATTTCATGTCTTGAAGAGTCGTTGTAACCGATTTCAAATTAAATAATAATATTTATGTTTCTTTTGTGGTTTGGGCCTTCTCATCCGGTATCATTGCCCGCGTCAACCCTCATATTTTTTATGGAGGTACATGATATGATTCTTATGTGTACCAAATTTGACCTAGTTGTTAATGAATTGCTTATTTCTCTTCACTTGATTATATGTTGTACGGGTCTACATGATTACAGCTTTATAAAATCTCCTTTAAGTATCTATGATATTTTCTGACTACTTAGTAATCTAAATATCCAAAATTAACTCTACAAACTAGCCTTTATCTCTATTCTATTATGATTCTTTTTTTGTAGTAGATCTTAAGCACATAAACATATTAAGTCTTAATATTACTTTTGTTAAACTCACTTTCTTTGATTATTATCAATTTCATATCCACTAAATTTGCTTGAGCTCCAGCTAGCCATTGCTTTATTAATTTAATCGTATAACTTTTAAATTACATGTATTATTTAAACTTTATATTTCTTTAGAAGGGGCTTCACTCACTAAATCTGTCATCTAAAATTACCATCTATGGCTATCTTGATAAACATGTCCGCGTCTACGAAAATTTTCATTTAAAAAGTGTTATCTATTATGATACACCACTTTGGTTAATCTTTATAAGGTTCTCTACACCCAATGTGAAAAATAAAGAACAAAAATGAAGGAAAAAATAGTTGATCTATAATATAGTCTTACTGTGATTCATTTTTTGTTACGCTATTTTTAATTACAATAATTGCTCTATTACACACGTGTACACTTATTAACTGCATTTTAACACACACACACTTTATAACTGCATTTTACTGTTACGATGATCTTTTATTCTCCGCATTAGTCAAAATTTTTAGGGTATTTATTCAAATGTCTTTTGAAGATCAACACAAATTATATGACGAACTTTTTCTCTCTTTACTTTTTTGTCAGTTGCTTTAATAACTGCATTTTAACACACACACACTTAATAATTGCATTTTATTTTTACTCATCAAATTATTTGGGGTATTTATTCATATTTCTTTTGAAGGTCAACACAAACTATTTGAAGAACTTTTTCTCTCTCTTACTTGCTCATCAGTTTCCTTAAAACTTAAATCATCTTTATAATAGATCTTAGCTTATGATTAAAATGGAGAAAAGGGTTAAAATGGTCCTTTGACTTTTTGCTGGGGGCCATTTTAATCCTTGAGTTAATAAAAGTGTCAATTTAATCCATGGAATCTTTTAATATTAGTTTAAATTGTCTCTAATGATGGCTATTTTAGCCCTTATCTAGTGACTATTTTAAATAACTAAATTATTGCTATCACAGCTGTGCTTACATTTAAAGAAATATGGAACTATTTGATTAACTATTGGCTCTTTTTCTTATCATTCCATAAAAGAAAGCATTTGCTATTCTTGAAATTATTGGTACAACCGTCGGTGCATTCCTTTCAAACTTTATGAAATGGATATAAATATTGTCTCAAAAGACTTCTCTTTTTTGTAGATTTACTTTCAGTGTTGTATCTAATGCTACCTGAAAGTTTTTTGTTTGTTTGATAGAAAAGAAAGGGGTGTAATTTGGCAACTTTATTGTTCAATTTAAATCTTATAAAGGACTTGTTTTTCCCACTTCAATGAGTATCTATATTACTTTGATATAATTTAATTTAAAATCATTACGTGCGATGTGAGACTCCACAAAGGCAAAGCACTATGGAGCTATTTGGCTTGTTGACATCCGGTATGTAATGTTATGGATGCCATCCTTTAGGTTTCTTGACATTTTAAGAAAACATTCATAAATAATGTTTAAGTAGTAATTTGTTGACATCTAAATTTCGGTCAAATATATTGACATTGTTCGAGTATTTGATGGTTAAAATTGACAATAAAAAGAAATAACATATTATTGAATCATTCTAGAGCACACTACATTATTCAAGCTACTTTTGAGCCATATGCATTGCATTTAAACTACATTAGATTATTATTTATAAAGCATTGTTAGTACATTGTAGATTCAACTCCATCTATGCTGTTACCGTCTTAGTTAAAAACTATTAATTTTCTTCTTCTTTGATTTCGTACACGAGCAGTATAGTGATCCCCGCTTTTGATCCCGATACGAGTAAATGTGATTTCATGGTTCTTCATCTATTCGTTTGTGCTTGTTTATACATTTTTTGGGCTTAACTGACCAAATATTGATAAGTTGAGTTTCAATTGTAGACTTTTGTTTACGGTGATCTATATCGCTATGATGTCGAGAAAAATGAGTGGAAATTAATATCAAGCCCAAATAGTCCCCCTCCTCGTAGTGCTCATCAGGCAGTTTCTTGGAAAAACAATATTTATATATTTGGTAAGGTAATCTCGTTCTATTATTTGACATTGAGAAAAAAAAATAGAAGCATCATAAGTCATTTGATTGCTTTAATTCTTTTTTTCCCATTAGGCGGCGAGTTCACTTCTCCAAATCAAGAACGGTTCCATCATTACAAGGTGAAGCATTCTGAGATATTTTTCTTATGCTCACAATAGTTAATCTTCGTTTATTTACTTGCAAAAATTTATAGATTATAAATATGAACTATGTTGCTTTCTTGGCTATAAATTTTCTTTCTTAGTTTGGTATAAATGTTGTTTTTCTTTGGATTACATTTGAATCGTTTTTCAGGCTATAGGCCCATGTAGTGTACAAAATAATTTTTTTTTGCTTTGAAGGGTGAAGTCACATGATACCTGTTTTGGTTATTTGAAGTGCACATATCAGAAGAAATATTACATATATCATAAATTTAACAGTCATCATAAAAATGAAAACTATGAAATGATATATGGCTTTTTAAGTAAAAAATTAATCATGGAAATTATTAGCAACTAGTAAGCAATAGGGCAAACACGCAGTGTGATGAGCAGCTGATGATATTAACTTATTGTTGAATTGGTATTATTCAATCAAGATGGGTCAGAGTGCATTCTGAAATGCAACGATGACACACACATTACCGTATTAACTGCACCTTATATTATTTAAAGCCCTCTTCTTTGGAAAATTTTGCATGACCTTATTATTCCACTATACACCACACTCGAAGGCAGGTTTTCTTGCGCTTTTAACAACATGGTAGATATTAAGGCTAGTAAAATGAAATTTTATCAATTAATTATCTATGTTGCTGGTACTTTTGATAAGTTGGTGCTTATCACGGCTCATATTTTATATTCTATATTTTTTATGGGCGTTGCACGTACATTGCTTCCTTTTGATGACATAGCTTTTCCACGTTTATTTCTCTTTCAAGATTTTTCAGGTTTTCTTCTCTTTGGATGTTTTTGTACACTTAAGTTTTTTTATTTTATCTCGCCTTAACTGATTCTTGTGCGTAATTCATTGGATTACACAATCTTGAAGTGTTTTTTTTTTCAATGTATTACCATTTAGCACCTTAGCATCAGTATGTTCATGATACCGAAGTTTAACCAACTTCGGCAGGAAAAGTAATTATTATTTTTGAAAACAAATAGGGGTTACAAACAAACACGTCGAAATGAGAAATAACAACAAACACGGCACACAAACTCAACTGGGTTTTGATCCAGGGATGGTTGTGGTTGACTAGGTGGAGGGGAAGGCCGGTAGGTGGCTGAACGAGCGGTGAGCAGGGCTGGTAGAGTTGGGGACATCAGGTTTGATACTCCCTAGTAAGCGCTAGTAAAGGGGAAGGCGAGGTGGCAAGACAGGGCTGGTTGGTGTGGCTGGGATGGACAAAAACTACATTGGGAAGAGGAGGAGGCAGGGATTGGTATGGCGGAACTGCAGGTAGACATCAAGGAGGCGTTGTTCCGGGCGGCTGCAGCAAGGAAGGGGCGGTTGGGAGCAGTGTGGGAAGGATGCAGAGGTGTTCAGAGAAGGATTCACCACCTCGGAGGTGAGATACAGTCAGAGAACCACTCGACCCTTGGATACAACTCTGTTAGGGAAAACTTGAGACTCTGACTTCTGTTTCACGCAAGAAAGCTAATCTTAAGATATCATGAAAGTATAATAATATGATAATTATGAGTGGTCTAAGAGGACCGACCGACTCTTAAGAAGGCTTGGACTGGTTCAGTCTAGGCATTAACATGACTCCCATGTCATCCATTGTCATGGTTGGGAAGCCGCTCGGTCCCCTGGGATTGGGGTAACTTCGACCTTATCCTTTGAAGCTCCTGTCGTCTCATCGTATGGATTCAGGTCAGCCACATTGAAGGTGGCGAAAATTTTGTACTTGATAAGTCAATCTTTTAGGCATTGTCATTTCAAAGCACATCCTGATAGAATAAGTATCCATCATCTTTTGATATAATATGAGCTGTTGGTGCATATAGACGTAGAGTCTCACAAATTAACTCTCGAGCTATTAAATCTTTACTTTGCCTCTACCACTCCTTGTACTTGGTTGAACACATCCGATAAACAAATTCGTCTAGAGGAACTGGCTCTGGAATGAAATCAGTGGCATGCTGAACCTTTTTGAGTGGCAATCACCCAATTAGTGATCATGATGCCTGACAATTTCTTCCACGGGGGATGGCCCTTTTCAAATATCGGCTCATTGGACTCACTATCTTCGGGAATATCCAATATTAATCCATCGGGAGTTTCGCTCATGAGCTCAGCTTGAGTCGCTAGCGCCTCTTTCTCATCAGCTGGTCATTTAGTTTTCTCTTTGAATTCTTCCTCTTCTATATCACTATCCATTTCTTCATCTGTTCCCTACTCAGTGAAAGTGATTGTTTTTCTGCTTGGGTAATCTGATTCAATATGCCCAAATCCGTGATACTTGAAACACTTTCTAGCCAGGATAGATTTGGGAATGCTGGTTGGCTCCTGTTTGTCACTCTGAACTAGTTTTTTTTAAAGGTGGGGTCGGCTTGGATGTTCCATTTGGTGCACTTTTGTTACTTGATCCTTGCGTTGAATTCTGCCAATAAGATGTGGTTGTCACCCGACGAAGTCGTCTCTTCACCTCTAGGGCCAATGTGTGAATATTCTATAATGTCTGATAAGGTTGAAATACATCACATTGCCAATAAATGATTTCAATCCTCTCAATTATGTAGTTATGATTTTCTTCTTGGGCTCCACCAGTCCATATTTAAATATAAGCTTCTCGAACTCAACTTTGTACTCTCTGCTGAGAGATCTTGTTGCTGTAGGTGATGAACTCTCGAGAACATGTCTTGTATTTAATGAACTAGTACGTACGTGCGCTGCATCTCTTGTTTCATCTTTGGAGCAGGTAATAGTTTTATTTTTCCCTCTGTCGTATAAGAAGCTTCAGTCTCTCCAACCACAAAAATGCATCTTTCTTTAGCCCAGTGACTGCTACGTTTACCATTCTGTCCAGTGGGACGTCTTGGTAATCAAAGACATGTTCTACTACATGGAGCCACTTGATGAATTCTTTTGGGTCCCTGCAACCGTCAAAATCCATTTTTACTTCAAGGCCATGGCTTTTTTGATATTTTATGCTAAATCTTTAGGATAGTTGTTATTCATCCCTGGAATTTGCCTGATAAAAGGGATCCACGTCATTCCTTCTGTCTCGCAAGTCACCATTGTGGCTATAGGTGACCCATCCTGTTTATCTCCTCTCGACGGTAGAGAGTTTCTATTGCAATTGGAGGATTTCCCATTGTATCTCTTCCATGGTAGGTTCCAAGACATCTCTTTGCTCATTTTTCACAAGTGACATTGTGTCATTTTCTCTCTACCAACTTTCTTACAATTGTATCCTCAGTTGCATGCTTAGGGTTTAGGTTTGGGGAAGTGAAAGAGAGTGTATGGAGGTGATTTAGGGTGGGAAAGAAAATTTTGAGTGTCTGATTTGTAAATTCAGCAAGGGTGTGGGGGAATTCTGGTAACTCTAGGACATGATTACGACTAAATTAGCTCTGATACCAAATAATATTGAATTTTATCCAAACACAATGGGAATATCAAATATTATTACTGAAAACAAATTGGGGTTACAAGCAGACACGCCAAAATGGGAAATAATAACAAATACAACACACAAACTCAACTGGGGTTCGATCTAGGGCTATGGTGGTTGACTAGGTGGAAGGGAAGGGCGAATGGTGGCTGGTCGAGCGGAGAGGAGCGGTAGAGAGCTGTCAAAGTATGGGACAACAGGTTTGCTACTTTCTAGTTAGTGGTTGTGATGGTAGGGCTGGGAAGAGGTAGAGGTAGGGATTTGTATGAAGGAGCTGCAGGTAGACCTTAAAAGGCACTGTTTCGGGCGGCTGCAACATCAAGCAGTTGGGATTGATGTGGAAAGGATGTCGAGGGGTAGAGGGAAGGATAATCATCACCTTGGGAGTGAAATATAGTCGGAGTACGATGCGCCTACCCTAAGCAAACTCATGCAAAAAAACTAACCCTAAGACATCACGGAAGTGAATATATAATAATGAGATAATTATGAGTGGCCCAAGATGACCAACCAATTTCTCAAAAGGCTTGGGTGCAACTCCCGGGTTGTTCAGTGTGGCGGGTTGGATACCTGCGTCAGGTGGTGTTTATCATTGCTCATTTTTTATATTCTACGTTTTTTTTGGGGCATCCATATACATTGTTCCTTTTTGATGGCATGGCTTTTCCATGTTTAGTTCTCTTTTAATATTTTGCAGGTTCTCTCTTTGGATGTTTTTGTACACTTCAATTTTTTGATTTTATATTGCCTTAACTAACTATTGTTGCGTTTTTCATCGGATTACATAATTTTGAAGTGTCATTTTTCAAATGTATTACTCTATAGCACCTAGCATCAGTAGCTTTATGAGAGCTGCTTGGGGCCAACAAAATTTACCATTTAATGCCCTATTCTTGTTAAAGTTAGTGCCTTTAAGTCACTGAGCTGTTCAACAGTTGCAGATAAGTGATGCATTTTTTCTTATTTCTGTAGTCAACAGCGAATGGATTGCAGGAAGTAAATTATAATGGCCTTATGCAGGAGAAGAATATGTTAGTTTCGATCAGTTTTATAAATTGATTGATTAAAATTTATTTTTGAAACTCTTAAACTGCATGTTTAGAATCGTGGTAAGCCAAAATGAGCTTAGCTAATTTACTTGTAACTTAAATATGGTAAGTTGGCGGCCTGAGCCAAGTTGAGCAACTTTTCGTTTTTCAAGAAATAATGTTTAGCGAGGTTAGGATTTGGAATTGCGCCATTTGAGCAATGGTGGTTAACCATTTAAATTTACTCACGATGCTTTGAAATTTGAAAAATTGAAACTTCGGAACCTATCTTATATGGCTCCATTCGATTTGTTTGACGCTCAAAATCTATCCGGGTCCATTTTTTTATTTTTCTTGGGTCGTGGGATTCTATTGATCCCAAAACCTGAGTAATGCTGACAGAACAATATAGGGCATGGCCATGCTTTTCCATTTTTCTCTGTGCATTTTCTTACGCTTGAAATTTTTTGAGTCTCCGTTCATTGATATCCACTATAATAAGATCCAGGTTTCTTATAATGTGATATGTGTTTTAAACTTCAAATCAAGCTCCATGGTTCTTCTACTAGCTTAGGTGTGTGTTAGGAGAAAAAAAAAAAAAAGAAATCGGAGTCCAATTTCAGATTTATGACCACCGATATATAGAACATGTTATTTTGCTTTTGGTGCAACCTATGATGCACTGCTACTCCTAATTAAGGAGCAATGCGGTGTTAGACACAGACACATGACATAAAAGTGTCCCATTTAAATAATATTTTAGTAAAAGAAGTAACATATGTCTAAAATGAATGAATTCAAATTTTAATTTTTTTTTAAACATTTGTAGTTTTTAGATTCAAATTTCAAAGAATCTTGTTTTTTATTTAAATATTAAATTTATTTTGAGATAATTCAAGACAATTAGTGCTTACTTTTTCTATATCATAACAACAACAACAACAACAACAAAGCCTTAATCCCACTACGTGGGGTCGGCTACATGAATCCTTTTTCTCTATTGCGTCCTATTTAGTGTCATATTTTCATT
>NEWO01000015.1:177326-204686 GCA_003013225.1 Phalaenopsis aphrodite
AGATAAATCATAATATTTTTTATTTTACAACTCTTAATTTTGAAATCTAAAACTAATAAACGATGTTGGGTATTTAAATTATCACTTGGAATGACCTTACAATCTTTACAATCACGACGATCTCTTCTTCTCATAAGAAAATAATCAATTTGAGTTTTATTAGATCCACTCTTATAAGTAATAAGATGTTCATCCCTTTTCTTGAATAAAGTATTAGTAATAACAAAATCATACGCTAAAGCAAAATCTAAAGCATAATCTAAAGCAAAATCTAAAAATATATGATATACTTTTTCTATATCATAAATTAAGTAAAATTTATGAATCCCTTAGTTTTTGAAAGTTAATGTAGTTAAGTTTATTATCATCTTTTATGTATTGTTCTTAATGTTCTATTTATTTAGTTTTTTATCAATTTTTTATAATTTATATTAGGAAGATTTTAATACGTACTACACAATTTTTATGTATTCATATATCGAACACCTAAACTTCAATTTTTTACATTTATTTCACTTTATCTATGCATTAAAATGTGTATTTCACTTTTTAAAAGTTAAAATATTGATATTTTAGATGTGATATGGAATATTTGGTTGGTTTAAATATAAAAAACAAAGTTTGGGCTTATGTGCCATTTTATATTGTAATACCATGTCGAACGCGTATACGGTCTTATATTTTGAATAATAGAAGTGTCATGTGTCATGTGTCATGTGTCTGTGTCATGTCGTATCGTGTCCGTGTCCTCATGTTTGTATTTGTGCATTGTAGGGTACCACCGTTGATGATCTTCTAATGTTGTTTTGATTTGTTAAATTAGCATGATAGGTGCATTTAAGGCTTTATTGGCTTGCCTATAAAATTAACTTTTCATATTACAAGGCAATTGACAACAAGTCAAACAATGCTATTACAACTACATGTATGTTTATAAATATCAGAGTTAACTCAAACAATAATAGGAATGCACATATTATTATTGAAAACGACAATAGGTGGTTACAATCAAACACTATTCAAAGGGAAATACAATGACATACACAAACAAACATAATTAAACTGTATACAAAGTTGGTGGTCGGTTTGTTGAGTGGACGTCATATGGAAGGCGATGAGGCAATGAATGGTTGTAGGAGGAAGGAGAAGTTGTGGGGGACTGCGATGGGAAAAATGGAGGTTAGTTGGCTGAAAGGCAACAACATGGGCTGGTTGGAGGTCTGGAACAACGACAAACAATCAGAAGCAACTGTTTAGGTCGGCTGCAACAAGTGGGAATGACGATGGCAGCGAAGAGGAATTCTTGGGACTGTTTAGGTCGACTGCAACAACTGTTTAGGTCGGCTGCAACAAGGGGTGTCTCGGGGCTGCGACAGCAAGGAGGATGTCTGGACAATAAAGACGGGCAGTTGGAATGAATGGCGACAAGATGGGAGGTGGTTGGAAGGGATGGCAACAAGTGGAGGAGGTGGTGGCCTGCGGTTGCAAGATGACTGTAGAGTTGTTATTCGCTGGTTCCGACAACAAGAAAAGGCGGCGACAACAACAAAGGGAGTAATGCAGATGATGGAAAAGCTTGAGATGAATACCCGACGAGAACGTGTTAAGTTGTGGAGCCCAGTCCACTGTATTCTTCTGACAGTTAGTTGATAATTAATTGCTAAATTAATTGCAAGTAAATTCTTCCTTATTTTTGGTTTCTTGTTTACCCATATTTCTCCTGCTCTCCCTGGATCTCCTGCCTTCTTTGACTGTGGCATACAAAGCAATAAAATGGAAAAAGAGTTACAGAAAAAGCATCTCTCTCTGTTTGAAAAATCGCAGGCTTTTGACTCTTTCTATGGTCGCTTCCTTTTGCTTTTCTTTGGCGAGGCACTTACGGTTTTGCTGCCGTAAGAAATCACAGAAGAGGCTAGATCGACCTTTGGTTTTCCTTGGGTTTACTTCTGCTGGCGGCTCTCGGTTTAGAGAGAGAGAGAAGGTGAGGAGAGATTTTCTTGTAATCGTCGAGGTGATCGACGAGTATAATTCTCAAGCTAATAAAATCCTCTGCAACTTTGTGGACGTAGACAATTTGCCGAATCATGTAAATCTATGTTGTTTCTATTTTTTACGAATTTTGCCGTTCATTTTTTAGTTTTATTGTCGTTGTTTTTCACAACAATTGGTATCAGAGTCATGTTTCAGGAACGATGAGCGGAGATGATGTGATGACATCGGGGATTTAGAAGTTTAATGACATAAATTTTGGTTATTAGAGGATACAAATAGAGAACTACCATTATGAGAAGAAACATCATCTTCCGTTACTGGGAAAGTGACCAGAAAAGATGGATGAGGTGAAATGAAATCTGTTAGATCGACAGATTCTGGGGTTATACAATTAACTTTGCCAAGATCTATTGCACACAACGTTATCAAAGAGAGTACTACTGCAGATCTCATGGTGGTTTATCAGGTATGTATGAAAAACCATCGACGAATAACAAATTGCATATGATGAAAAAATTATTCAACTTGAAGATGACAGAATGTGTCTGTTGCTCAACATCTGATTGATTTCAATACCATCATAAATCAATTGTCGTTTTTTGAAATTATTTTGATGATGAGATACGTGCGTTGATATTGTTAGATTCATTGTCAAATAACTGAAAAATCATGAGGATCACATTTAGCAGTTATGAAGGTAAATCTAAATTGAAATATGATGATTTTCGTGATTTGACTTTGACCGAGGTGTGCAGGAAAAATTATGTCGAAACCTCGGGTTCGAGTTTGACACTGAGTATTGATTCCAGAGGGATATCACAAGACATGAACTCAAACAGAGAAAGATAAAAATTAAAGCCTGGTCAGCAGACAAGCTGTTAGAATTGTGGCAAAACTTACCAGATAAAATGGAACTACATGAATCTCAAGAAGAAAGAGAATGATAATGCTAATGTTGTAACTGAAGAAGTATATGATGCACTACTGCTGACAGTTCACAGTTCACAGTTCTGCTGATGATTGGATTCTGAATTCAGGAGCTTTCTACCATACATCTTCTCACCGAAAATTAATGCAGAACTATATTGCTGACGAATTTGGGAAGGTGTATCTGGTTGATAGAAAAACTCGGAATGTGGTGGGGATGAGCGACGTTGATATTGCTCTCACTAACAATAAGAAATGAGCTTTGCAAAATGTCAAATACATTCCTGAGTTGAAAAAAAACCTCATTTCTGTTGGAAAACTCAATGAGGGTGGTCATTCAGTAGTGTTCTCAGAAAGTACTTGAAAGGTTACCAAAGAAGTATTAGTACTGACTCGGGGTAAGAAAACTGACACACTATGAGTGGATTACAGCTTTACTCAACATTGTTGGTACTACAGTTGTAGAGAGCACGACATATCTGTGGCATTGTAGGCTTGGTCACATGGGTCAGAGTTATGAAGAAATCTTGTATGATCAAAATTTGAGCAAGTGGAAGCTGACCATGAAGGGTAGATGGATTTCCCTGTCAGGGAATTAGACTTTGATGCTGACAGAACTTCCACCAGGGAAGAAGACAGTGCATAACAAGTGAGTGTACCGGGTGAAGACTGTGCTTGATGGAAGTAAGAGGTCAAAGTTGGACTCGGTGAAAAACGCTTTCAGCAGAGACAAGATATTGCCCATGCAGTAAGAGTTGTAAGCACATACAAGAGTAACCTAGGAAAGAGTTTGGAGGTACAAGACTATGTTAACGCTAATATGTCAAGTGTGCTACTCTTGAGAAACTGAAGTTGTGTTTGACTTTAGCTGGTTTTCTGACATGAAGACCGGGCTTTGAGTTGCAGAGGTGGATGATGCCACGTTTGAGAAAAAACGACGACGCAACCAATGTGGATGGTGTAACCAGTATACCAGTCTCCAAGTGAGAGATTTGTTGAGTTGTGGAGCCTGATCTACTGTGTTTTTATGGTAGTTAATTGATAAATAATTGATAAATTAATTGCAAGTAATTCCCTCCTTATTTTTGGTTTCTCGCTTACCCATATTTCTTTCGCTCTCCCTAGATCTCCTACTTTTTTCAGCTGTGGCATACGGAGCAATAAAACAAAAAAGTAGTTACGGAAAAAGCATCTCTCTCTGTTTGAAATATCATAGGGTTTTGGCCCCTTGTATGGTAGCTTCCGTTTGCTCTTCTTTGGCGAGAGACTTATTGTTTCACTGCAGGAAGAAATCGCAGAAGAGGATAGCTTGACCTTTGGTTTTCCTTTGGTTTACTTCTTCGGCGGGTGGCTCTCGGTATAGAGAGAGAGAGTAAAGGTGAGAAGAGAGAGAGAGCTTTTCTTGTAATCGTCGAGGTGATCGACGATTGTAATCCTCAAGCTAATAAAATCATCTGCAACCCCCGTGGACATAGGCAATTTATCGAACTATGTAAATCTGTTTGTTTTTGTTTTTTGTGAATTTTCTCGTTCCATTTTTCACTTTATTGCCGTCATTTTTCACAACATAACGAACTACAGGTGGAGAACCACTCGATCCCTTGGAAGGAGGTCACCTCCTCAGATGAACTATAGTTAGAGCACCACCCGTTTTTGGATACAATCTTCGAAAGGAAATGCCTGGACCCTGACAACTGCCTTGACAAAATGCAAACCAAAAATTGACCTTCAACCCCTAATACAACACATATTGGAAAAAGACTCAAAATGTATGAATGATAATAGGAAAGAAAGCATAAAAAAGAAAATCAAAACTATTTCAGCTAGTCTCTAGTCTCCTGTAGTTGGGGAAAGTCGCGTTTGAAGTGGGAGGGGGAGGCTTCGACCTCATTTGCTGCTCCTCATAGTATGATGTCAAGAGGTTATGTTGAAGGTGGTCGATCTGCTGTGAACGTTTGGGGTTGAAGGCTCTCCTACTGTGGCCCGAGGAACACTTGGATTCCACTAGCGACTGCCCCCGAAGCACTTGAAGAGCTTCCTCTACTTGTGAGCATACATCCATATCAGTCCAACCTTCTATGGGTATACTACTGAATTTAATTGGACTTCATGTCACGTGCATTCTGCTAAATCCTCCCAAAGTAAGCCAAGGTTAGCTCAACCTTATCTTAATTGAGGGCAATTTGAACCTCCTCGAATGGTGGTGTTCATGACAGTAATGTATTGATGATGTCCTGTACTGCACTCTGTAGTGATTGTCCCTTGTCTAAAATCAACACCTCTGTTCTATTATCTTCTATCGTTACCAAAATTGATTCCACTGACAATTCTCTATTGGCAAGAAACTTATAATCTTAGACTTCGCTGAAGGTGAGAGAATGATACGCTTTCCATCCTTGGCGAATGACTAGGTGTTTCTTACCTGTCATGCTGAGTTTGGCGATCAAATTGCCATAATCTCCCTAACAACAAGTGACAAGCATCCATGGGCAAGATGTCACACCAAACTTGATCCTATATCTGCCTGTTAATTGAAAGCTCTACGAGACATTTCCTGTCAATGCTAACTCTGTTCTTCATCTGCAACCACGCTAGGAATTACGGCTGGGTGTGCTTCTAAGTCGTGGGGCTCAACTTATCCACCGTATGTGTGGACACCACATTGTCGCTGTTTCTTCCATCAATGATAAGACGACATACCTTTCCCTTAACAGTGCAATAATGCTACTTGTAACCTCAATTTGAAGGACCCGTCGAACCACCAACATCTCGTTCTCATCCAGTGGAAGTTGGTACTTCTCATTCTTTTCTCAGCTGTCTCTTCGCCACTCACTTCCTCTTCGCCACTCACTTCCTCTAGTGCACCCTACTCAGTGAAGGAAACGACACGAATCATCGTGCAACTAGAAGCGATGTGTCCAAAACCACGACTTTTGAAATATTTCCTATCGGGATGGTAGTGGGGGTGTTGCTATTCTCGGACTTATCACTCTGAGCAACTCAATCATTTCCCTGACCAGAGTTCTCAACTTCCTTAGGTATACTCATATTGATGTCTCCAACTATGGGTAGTTGTTTGAATAACAGTGAGTGCCTGCTCTGCTTTTGCCATCTCTCCACCTTCAGTGCTGATGTCTGAATGTCACTAAAAGATTCAATAAGGTTGTAGCTGAACTACATTGTTGATGACGGGCTTCAAGCTTGCCAAATTTCTGGCTATCGCATGCTCATCTGGCTCCATCAAATCACATTCCAGATTAATTTGCATGAACTTCACGGTGTACTCTTCCATTAGCAACTCTGCAGGTGGTGGAGCTTTAAGAAAATATTCTGTCGTTAGTGTGGGGGTGGGTACTGTTGCTGCAATTCTCTTCATCTTCTCTCAGTAGTATTGCTTCGTGCTTCTATTCCTTCTTCATATTCTCCCACCACAATGAGACGCTCTCCTTCAACTTGATAATAGCCAGTTTCACTTGCGGTCATCTGACATCTCCTTGTATGAAAAGATCCTCTCAATGGTTTGCAACCATTCTAATCCTCTAACAGACACTTTATTTTTGTATCCTTAAACAAATATTACTTCTCTTGACCTTATTTGATATTGTATCCCAAAGCATCTTGACCTGTCTCTCTCCACTGGAATCATCCCTAGAGAAGGGATTCGGGTATTCCTTACTCTCTTCTTCGGATCTCACTATCAAATGATACCGGAGCTAACCCAAACAACAATAAGGACACAAACATTACTAAAAAGGGCAATAGAAGGTTACAACTAAATACACTTGAAAGGGAAATATATTGATAAATACAAACAAACACAACTAAACTGTATCAAAAGGTGGTGGTGGTTTGGTGAGTGGACGGCTGGAGGAAGGTGATGAGGCGGTGGATGGCGTGAGGAAGGTGAAGGGGAAGTTGCGGGGGAAAGGTGGAGGTTTTCCGGCTGAAATACAACAAGCAGAGGCTGGTTGGAGGGTTGCGAAGGATGGAAAATTAGGAGATAAATTCCCCACGATAATGAGCTACAATCGGAGCACCACTTGATCCCTTGGAAGGAGATCACCACCTTGGACAAGCTACAGTTGGAGCACCGCCCGACTTTGGATACAACCCTCAAAGGGGGAAAACCTGGATGCCGATGATTGTTCTGATATAACACAATAAAAAACAAAACTAACTTCTAACCCTGATACAACACATATTTATGAAATAACTAAAATTGAATGAAGTATAATAGGAAAGAAAGCATAAAAAAGTAAAACAAGACTATTTCGATCTGCTTCCGTCTCCCGCAATCTAGGGAAGTCGCATCTCGTGTCTTGCATCCGAAGTGGGAGCGCTCCCACGTCAAAGAGAGAGTCTGCTACTCAGTTTATGGATATCCTACTGCACAATTGTACGATCTATGGTCGTGGAGCTACCGGGACAGTAAACATGCTTTGCTTAAATCAAAATGGAGACTTGTCAAATTTTTGGAAAGAGAAGCAAATCTAAATCAATACCAAATGAAACATTGGTTTCCCATTGAAAGTATACTTGTAATGATGCAACAAAAGCACTCAATCTTTTGAGGCATGGAAGAATGTTGTTGTCTTTCTTTTCATTATATTTGCTCTTCTTTTTCTTGTTTTCTTCGTACAAATATTACACTCATTCTAACTTTTTTATCTGCGGGATAATTTTGTCTTTCCATATTTCATTAACTTGTGCCTGGAAAATACTATGGACATTCATGATGCAGTTGTTTCCTTTTTATTGAAGCATGCATTTCTCCAACATATTTAGAGTTTTGTTCTCTTACAGCTTGCTGGTTTTCATGTGGTATTCTAGTAGGCAAGCAACAATTTAGGTTTCATTAAAAGATAAATGCTTCAAAAATTTTATTTTATCGAAAATGCCAGCAGCTGAATTATGACTCCAGCTGGGCTATCCTTTCTGAAAAAGATAAACTTAACCGCACTTAGATTATTTTCTCATACAATTTTTTTATTCTCTACAGGATTTTTGGATGTTGGATTTGAAAACAAATCAGTGGGAACAACTTCTTTTAAAAGGCTGTCCAACTGCAAGATCGGGCCATAGAATGGTAAAATTATTATTATTATTATTTTCTATGATTAAACTGATAACATCTTATTCCAATGGATTGGTTTTGCATTTGTAGTAATTATGCATGATTGGCGGTACTTGTTGGTCCCTTTTCTTCAGTGAAGGACATGCTCAAATATAAGGGGTATTAGTATTAGAAAAACAAAAATTGAGTTGTGTTTTGTGGTTGTGCAATTTATAATTATAAGACAATATTACTCTAGGATAAATTGATACATAGGTGTTTTATATTAAGTATCTTGAACTTTATATACAATAACGGATAGGTGGTTTATGAAATGTGATGCAGGGCTTAATGGGTGGCCGACTAAACTGACCGACCTTCATTGGAGGATGGAGGGAACTCCTTCCTCTTCTATTCCTTACATATTTCTCTTCCTTTCCTTTTTTTTTTCTTGCCTATTTATCTTCCTTTCCTATTTCTATTCCTTGTCCATTTCTCGTTCTTACCTATTTTTCTTCCTTTAATTTTTTCATTCCTTTTCCTTTTATGCCTTCCTATTCCATCCCTTTTCTTTCCTATTATCTTCTATTTCTATGTATTATTCTCTATTATATATATATATATATATATATATATATATATATAGTCTAAAAATGTTGAAATACATAGTATCAGGTGGCTAGAGAGCAACCCAATTTGGTTTTGCCTCTACCTCTAGTTCTAGGGAAGGAGCAAGCTAATAAGTTGGTAAGATAATTGCCATTGCCAGTAGTAACCAATGTATCATCCAAAATGTTTCGAGCTGGAGTCGACATCCATTCTTTTTTTTTCTCCTGGAATAGACCTGTCATTCCTCTTTGGAGGATTGGCTCACCTGATCTTGTTCTAAAGTGTGTTGAAGATATGCAAATTGTTGAACATTAGAAGCAACTACATGTTGTACCGGCTGATCTATTATTGGATCAAAAGAGTCCTCTCGTGTTTCTTGACATGTATGCGAGTCTTCTTCAATAATAGTGAGTGGTATAAGCACAACTAGATCTGTAGCTGTAGTATGTTGTTCTTCTTCAAGAACTGCAGTGTTGGGAAGAGGATCAGGTTGCATCTTCTCAATAGGGATAATAGGTGATTTTTTGGCGATATTCAGTCTTAGATGAGGATGCAAACGATAGGTAGAGTTGTGACCAAACATACTACAATGAGAGCAATAAGGAGGGTGTGATTCGATTTCAATCTTTTGCCAATACCCGTTGTGAGTGATTTCAATGCACACCTCATCCGGAGCTGGTTGAGTGATATCCCTCTCAACTAACACACAAGCCACAGAGGGTCTGGTGACAGCAAGCGTAGGACTATCAACCTTGAGAGACTTAGCGTAAGCAGTTCTAAGGAGTAGAGAATTTCCAAGTTGAACAGATATAATTTTAACCCCGGGAATTTAATCCAGACTGGAATGATAGGGGACTCCACTCTTGGGTCGAAACCAACATTCCACTTCAGAATTTTCATATAACGGTTGCCGATCTTGATAACTTTCCGATAAAAGATGCGAGTGTAATCGACATCATGAGACAACTGAATCAGTATGTGCCGACGGTCAAGTAAACAAATATTCCAACTGCCCAATAACTTCATAATATCAAAATCTTTCCGATCGATCTCTAGTTTTGGGTGACCATACAGAAATTTTCCCACTAGAGCAAAGCGTTAGGAGGACGTGAGAGTACTGGTTTCAACCTCTGTGAGAATAATAACAGACTTCTCAATTTTTTTTCCTAATTTTTTTATGAAGGTATGATCGCCACCACCTTCAAGAGCGTCGTGAAAAGATTGATGAACATTGCAGGACTTGTCAATATGAAAGCAGACTCTGAACCTGAAAGAGAAGCAACTAGGGGAACCGACAAGTGCAGTGGCATAGGAGCGGATCGTGGATGCCATCTCCAAAGCAGATAGGGGAGCCGCTAGAAATAGGCGAGCAAAACTGACGCCTACGAACGACTTGAGCAGTCGAGTAGGTTGATGTGGCGGAGCAGTCTATCGACCTTGACGAAGAAGACGCCACAGACGATGAAGGCTGCAATTTCGTCAAGGCACGACGAAGTACGACACAGAAATGTTGCTGCAGACGTAGTCGCGAAGCCGAGGGAGGCGAAGTCAAAGCAGACGGAGTCGAGCTGACGAATTTGACGCAGATGAATTCAAGTTAGACGAAGCGCGACGAAGGAACAGACGAAGTATGATGAAGGAACTGGCTGCGATTTCAATCTGGCGAAGAGATAACGAGGGCTACTGGGGTCGCCATGAAGACGCGACGGGAGTAAACCCTAGCAGAGACATCGAGCAGACGATATATATATATATATATATATATGATTTATTTTCATTACAGGAGGTCTTGACTTGTCTCTGATTTTTAGATTTTTGCCTTCGACATTTTTGCTTTCCAAGGGCTACAACCAACGGCGAGAAGTTTGAATGGTACTCCAGCTATAACTCGATTCCGCAGAAATAATTATCTTCCTTAACTCCCATATGCAGTCCACCTTCCCATGTTTTCCCTGCCGTCCCACCCTTCCCCTTGCTGTCCCCATCTCCCACCTTCACTGCCACAACCTGCAAACTTTTTCACTTGCTGCTCACTGCCAGCATCTGCATCCCATTTGCCCTTATCTCGGATAGCCGCGCCACGTCAATTTTGGATGCATGCTTGCTATCCAGAACCCGAAAAAAACCTTCACTTTTGTTGTTTTCTGTTTGTCGATCACCTCGTCCACCATCTCACCACCTTCCAACCCTCACTGACCCACCTCCACTGCCACTTGATAAACCCTAGCCACGTGTCATGTCGGGTGTGCTGTTATTTTCTATTTCCAGTTCGTAGGTTGTAATTTCCCTTTCTGTGTGTGAGTTGTAATAGCTCAATCGGCTTTTCAGTACTAATATTTAATTTTTCTATTATAGTTGGGTTAAATCTGGTATCATTTAGTATCAGAGCTAGGTTAACTCTGGTCCTATCCTAGGGTATCCTTGCATCCACCTCTATCTAAGTCGCTTCCACCAAAAAATTTTTTTCCTATCAACCACCAAACTATAGCCAAATTTAACCTAACCCTAAATTCCCTTTGTTGATTTTCAAAATCGGCACACCAAATTAAATTCTCTAAACCCTCAATTAGTCTCATACTCCCTCTTTCACCTTCCACTCTAAACCCTTGCCATGCCATCAAATCGAGCCTACCCAAGAAGAGATACAATGGGAGATCCTTCGATTTCAACAGAAACTTGTGAAGAATATTGATAGTGTGACCCAGGGGGAGATTACCCTCAACCAGGATATGAAGAATTGAAAGAGGAGCAAGTGACAAGGACCTGAATCTCTGCTATAGGGAGGACTTTAGTGATGCAAATGATAGATCACAACGCTTTGGAAACCAGTTTCAAAGTAGGCTGAGAGAAGAGCCAACATATGGAGAACGAGAGAATATAAAGATGAAGTGAGAGATCCAACGCCAATTCCTACCAGCTTATTATAGACAAAATGTTCAGACTCTAGTTTCAAAAGTGGAGAGACCGCATTGTCTGGAGACCACCACGTCTTGCAGACAGTGCTCTACCTTAGGGTCTTACAACCATATTATACCCATGAGAACATTCAACTGAGTTAAGTGTGGAGAACTGGTGGAACCAATCAACATCTCTAAATTTGTCCCAGTCAAAAAGTGTTGCAAGTGCCATGAATTTGAGCACGTTGAATAAGATTGTACAACCAGGGGGTTGATCTGTTTCACCGGGCGGGACGTTCTTGGAAAATTAGATACTGACACAGTAGATACTAACGATAGTGATGACACAATAGAAGAGAACCAACTTCTAGTGGAGGAGGAAAAGATGCACATAGTTCCAGGTGAGCCTGTGGGAGAAACTCCAACCGACTTCACGGTGAGTGTCCAACACAGTCCTGAGTTTGAGGAACTAGTATCAGAGGCATGACAACCCCGTATAAGAGAAATCAGACAATTCATATATGTAGACTTGTTCCTGAGTTGCCCCTACTGAGGGAGGTCCAACACGTCAGAAATTAGGCCTTTTTTTGCAATGTTGGGAAGATTATATTGAGTTATTAAGATGTTAGATTCAGTTCAGCAGTGTCCCACCATTAGATGGCCAATGAAAGGGATGAACACCATACTTGAAAATTTTCAATGGGATCCATGTCCTATCAGTGAAGAAGAGTTCTCTCTTGAGTGGTTGCTAGTGAGTGGTGCAACCTGGCACTGAGTCTACCCTAGAGTTGATTTATTCACTCATATTGGTTTATCAGCTACATTCCACTGAGTATTAGAAGTGGAAGAAGAATGTTTCAGACTTAAAAGTTCAAGGGTTACATTTCGGAAATCTACATCTATATACAACCCTAACTCAGGACATTTTCTATCTAGGCGTGCTGAGGAATGACGATACCTACATGATTGACCTACCAGGGGGATACATGATCTCTGTTATCTTTAATGCGGCAGACTTGACTTCGCGCTACAAGAAGTCAGAAGCTTCGATGAATGAAATCTAAACTCCCCCAACCCTGGGAGACTGATGCAGTGCTTGCTAGGTGGCCGACTGAACCGACCAACCTTCATGGGGGGCTGAAGGGATCCCCTTCCTTTTCTATTCCTTGCTTATTTATCTTCCTTTCCTATTTCTATGCCTTGACTATTTCTCTTCCTTTCCTATTTCTATTCCTGACTTATTTCTCTTTCTTTTCAATTTCTATTCATTTCCTTTACCATGCCTTCCTATTTCATCCCTTTAGAGGTGGTCTTGACATGTCTATGATTTTCAGATTTCTGCCTCCGTCTTTTCTTCTATGCAAGGAATGTATCCGACGGCGAGCAGGTACTCCGGCTGTAAATCGTCTAAGGTGATAATCTTCTCTAATGGTTTGAGTGGTGCTCCGACTGTAGCTCGATCCCATGGGGATACTTATCTTTCCCAACTCTGCTTTGCAGTCCATCTTTCCTTATTTTCCTTGCCTCCACCCACTTCCCCTTACTTTTCCCATCTCCTACCTTCGTTGGCGCATCCTGCAAACTATTCCACTGTTGCTCATTGCCAGAACGTGCACCTATACTATGCCGCCCTCATTTCGGACAGCTATGCCACGTCAATAACGGCTACGAGCTTGTTGTTATGAACGCTGAAAACCGTCGCTTTTGTTGTTTTTTGTTTGACGACCACCTCGTCCACCATCCCACCACCTTCCAACCCTCTCCGACCCACCTCCACAACCACTTGATCCAACCCTAGCCACGTGTCGTTTGTTGGGTGTATTGTTATTTCCTATTTCCATTTGTTGGTTGTAATTTTTCTTCAGCGTGTGAGTTGTAACAACTTAATCGGCTTTTCAGTAATAATATTTGAATTTTCTACTATGATTTGGGTTAGATATCAATATGACTTAAATATTTAATAGCTTGGTGGTTAAAATGGAGAATTGTCCATTGACAATATTGTTTGAGAAGACAATATCATGTAGACTTAAAATGATACATTTATAAAATTATAATTAGGCGGTTATTTGGTATGGATTTGAGCATTGGATGGTAAAAAAAAAAAAAAAAAAACAGAGGGTAGAAGATGCAGCATAAAATAAACAGATAAAATTATTATCAATGGGTTAGAAAAGAAAATGGATAAAAGTTGTGCAATAAATTGTGCTTTATCCCATATTGCATTTAACATGAGCAAACAAAGGAGGAGAACTTAGTTATCCTTGAAGAGATGGGACAATTTTATTTTTGATGTTGATGCATGGCACTTGGAAATGCTTAAGCTAAGATATATAATTTTAGCCAAGCTCTTTGTGGTTCCATTGTTGAGCAAAAATTCATGTACATTATCATGTTAGTGGTTCATAGTTCAACTGTATCGTAAGGATGACAAATGTTCTGTTTTTTCTTGAGAAAAAGGTTTATATTATTCAACTGAAACTGAAGAAACTTGGAGAACTTAGTTTACCCCTTTAATTGTGTGCATTATATTGCAACATCCAAAGGAGAAAAAATGAGAAAGCAGAGATTTGGTGTGCATTGGCTACACATGAAAAAAACATTGATGCCCTGCGATTTAGAAATTAGAAATATCAAGCAATTAGGCTAGAAATCAACTTAAAAAGGTTTAGCCATATCCTAGTCTCATATGTCACAATTTATAAGGTACCATCATTACTTGATTTGAATCGAAAAGTTGAACTGAACATACTTGGTTGACTTGATTTGGCTTATGAAATCACGGTTTGAGTTTTTATTCCAAATTAGGGTTATTTTGATTTTGGTGATTGATTTGTTTCAAAAAAAAAATCGGTTAAACCAAAAAATCAAATTATATTCCGGTTACACCAATTCTGTCAACAAATTCACTTAACAAATCTGTCAACCAATCAATCCAAACTTGCAAAATGTACATATTTTTGTTAGAAATTTAATTCTTTTTAAACCAAAACCGAGCCAAATATACCAATTTATATTTTGGTTCAGCTTGGTCAATTCAAAATATTATTTGGTTGGTTTTCGGATTTATCTGATATTTGGTTTGGTTTTCTTGATTTAACAAATTTATTAACCGAACCAACTGATTGCACACCAAGCATGATGAGTGCATAGGGATTTGATGAAATACTCTGTGGACATGGCAAATATATATATATATATATATAGAGAGAGAGAGAGAGAGAGATAGAGAGAGAGAGATACACATACACATATTGTGTTCATGTCTAATCCACACCTAAGGGAATCAAGGAGAACAATGGTTCACTTACAGCATGTCTCAATCAGTGAATATAAAGGGGGATTGCACACCCTGATGGAATCATCTTCCGTTAAAAGAGAGAGAAATTAGATTTTAAGAACTAAAATTCAAACTAAAGCGTCGATGGTCTTAATTTTTAACAACATGGCATATGCTTTTAATTAACAACTGTAAATTGTTCAGGAGGCTATGTATTTTGAGAGTTAGCGTAATTTGGCCACATAACATACACCACTCTTGGAGGGTTTTGGATCCGGTCCTATTTTTGTATTTAAAAAATTGTGGCCAACTCTTATAATTATCTATATGTTTGTCGGCACAATTGGGTTGATATCCTCTCTTCTTCTGCAAGTGAACCATTCACAGTAAGTCACTCTTATGCAAGTTTATATGTTGTGAAGTTTAAAAACATGCATTTAGCGTATTTATTTGCTTGACCACATAGTGTCAATAAGCATAGCAACCTTGACTTGAATGTATATGCACTTCTATGGGCTTGGGTTTTGAAAATAATACAAATATAGCATAGTTTCTTGTCTCTTCGTTATGCTTAATGGACTTCAAATTACTTAAATACGTTTGGTTGGGAGATTCCCAATTCATTCACTTATGGTGTCTTTTTTTTTTGTCAGTGTAGAAAATATGAAATCCCATATCACAGGTTTCTAATCATTCCTGCATAGCAAGTAAAATTCTAGAGCATCTTGCAGAAGAAATACCACTAATATCTACCATGCGAAGGGCATCAAAACATTATTACGATGTTCTTTTCTTGAAGTGGCAGTTTTTGTTGAATGCTGCGTGGTATCTTGATTATTATCTATAGTTTATATCTGTATTTTTTACGTTATAGACACTGAAAGTGCCAGTGAGGATCAGGGGTGCATTTGCTATTAAGATTTTACTCTTGCATGTTAGGGAGGGAGCTCAATTTTTGTAGCAAATCTCACTTGGATTTTTTCTTTTTTGTTTCAGGTATTGTACAAGCATAAAATAATCATTTTTGGTGGCTTTTATGACACACTAAGAGAAGTAAGGTTGTCTGGCTTACCAACCATCTTGCTTCTTACTATATTCTATTTTTTTAGTTTATTGTGCGGGTGGCATTCTTTGTTCGGTTAACTGAGTAACTCACTTCTAATGCATTGCCTTTTTCTATCGCTTGATATGTTTTTTGTCTCCACCATTTCAACAAAGTACACAACCAGCATGCACAGTTAGACTTGGGCATATTGTATTAAAAATGATCTTAATTTATTGGAATTAAATGAAAATATGACTCTCAAGAGGACACAATGGAGAAAAAAGATTCATGTGGTCTATCACACTTAGTGCAATAAAGGCTCGCTGTTTTATTTATGTTTATGATAACTTTAATTTAGTTGGAAAAAATGTAGTTTCCCCGTGAAAATTTGTAATTAATTGTCCCAGGCAATTAAGCACTAAAAATGATTGCAAATAACTGTCTGTCTTGCTTATAGTTGCTGTTTATAAAATACTTTGCCTTTCCTTCTACGCCTTTTTTTTTATTTTTAGTTTTGCCTTTTAAATTGTTGGGGCAGTAGTTGCCGATGCAGTAAATCTTCCTTTCCACTTCTGCCACATCGTGTGTCATTGCTTTAGGCATTATCTTAACCCCCGAAACATGATGATAAACTTTGGAATGTAGACGGAAGCTTCAAGAAACACATCCATCATGAATCTGTCGGGAAAAAATTGTACGCTTCAGAAATCTGAGTATCGAACAAGAACTCTCAAGGCCTAGTTATAGGTTTCTAATTTAAAATCTTGAACAAGGACCTGGATTTCAATTCTAAATTAAACAATGACTTTCATACTGTCTTTGAAGCATCTCCTGGGATTTTAACCTGCATTTGGAGAAGCTTCTTGTGATAATGAGGTCACGGCTGATGTTCCACCACCATGCCAACTTCGTAGTTTCAACAACATTATCATAGGGGCCACTAGGTACCATGCAAATGACTTTACCTTTATTCAATGGAAGCCTGCGCATGGATAATATCCTTTACTGGATTTATAAATTTGAGAGATTTCACTCCAGTGAATAAAAGTTTTGGAAGAGTGGCAAGTTTAACCAGATGAAATTGACTAGGTATTGTGAAACCAATTCAAACTTTATTGGCATAGATTTTAATTTGACTTTTAAGTTGAGGAGTCAATCAGGATATCACCTGCATGTCAACTTTGATACTTGCTTTGAATCAAATACGGCTAAATATAGAATTGATGACGGATAACAGATGCAATGTTGTAAAAACGGACTCCACAGATCTTCATTGCGATAAAAAACTTTTTAATCATCACCAATTTGCTTTGTTGATGCGTTTGAAGCTTTGAATTACAAAAAATGGCCCCCGGCCATGGATTCAATCATTCATGACTGAAACAATGGCCAACTGACATGATGTCGCATAACTCCAACCCAAAATGCATAGCATAAAACATAAGTTTGTAATCATTTGCTAATTTACAGAAGAAATTGTATCAATGTGTTCAGACCGTCTAAATTACCTAAAGATACATTCGTATTGCTCGGATCACTGCACAAAAAGCTTCAAAAATTTACTTGCAGGAAGATGAAATATTGATGTGCACGTGCAATATAAAACTTTGGTAGGAAAGTTGACACTTATTTAAACTACTACTACTACTAATAATAATAATAATTGGAGCATTTACATATACACCGCCCAATTCATATGTATTTATGTATCACACAACTAAATTTTAGTTTTCACATTTATACCACCCAAATCTTTTATATCACATGCATAATACTACTATTTTAACGTTTAAAAATTGAAATACAACTTTTCATGCATAAGGTGTCATATATGTAAAAATTAAAGTTTAGGTGTTATATTTGTAAATGCGTAGGAATCGAGTGGTATGTAAGTAAATCTTCCAAATAATAATTTTAATAATTTTAATAATAATGATGACTACGACGATGATGATGATATCAAAAGTATTATCTAATTTATTTAAAAAAATTAGCCAAAAATAATTTAATTAAAATTAAATCAGTGTAAAAAAAGAAAAAAAAAAAAAGAAAAGCAAATAATTAAAAAAAATGTTTTGTTAAATATTATAAATCTTTCTTGATGCAACGAGGAATTTTGTGTAAAAAATTTTCATGTATATATGAAGAGTCACATATGTCTTTTTTGGCATGATTTAGAAGAAGCAATGTTTAGAATTGCACAATTGGGTATTAAGGTATTTTCATTTCGTGAGATGAGGCATAAGCCTCGAGACGGATTGAGGCTTAAGCTTCACAATTTGAAAATTACTTAAGTCAAAATAAAGGGATAAAAAATAATACATTAGTATCATAACATAGAACCTCCTTCGTTGCACACTTTGAATCTTATGAAACTTTATAAACTTAGACTCATATGATAAAAGATAGATTCCACTGGAACATCATGAAGATGAAATTGTCACCTCTCAAATCACAAAAAAATGATTTTAACTTATATAACTTTCATGATTGGATTTGCAACACATGCCTGAAACTAGAGAGAATATTGTGTTTAAGAAATTCAAGATGAAATATTGCACGCATCCTAATGTTAAAACATTCATGGAAATAATACAAATTATTACTATAAATTTCAAATAGTTTTAAGTTATGCAAATACCTAGTTAGATAACTCTTAGACACAAGATAATGCTAAAAACATGAAAATATAATATTCAAATGAACTAAAAAGATGCAAGTGAATTACACTGAAATACATGCAATATACATCATGTAAGCACATAAAAAATTATGCAAATGTGCCACTTGAATGCATTGAAAAAATTGTAAATACGTCAAGCAGCATAGTTTTTTAAAATACACGGCTTGTTGCTATAAAAAAAAAATTCTTACTTGCTCGTTTACAAACAAGTTAGATGTTGAACATAAACGTGCTAAATTTTTGAAGATAAAGTCAAAGATGAGATAAAATCAAATTTGTTCTACCTTGAGAGGTATGCAATGCTTTAATAGAAGTGCAATCGTTTGAAAATGTTAAATATCTTTTTAATGCCCAATTTCAAACTTGACACATCGATCTTGTATTAAAAATGATTTAAACTTATATTCTTGATCTAATATAAAAAACTCTATCATTACAGTCTTGGAATCAAACACTTTTATATGAATCTTACAAAAGCTATTTTGTCTTTCAGTTACACGCAACCTTCATGGTTGTTTATGAGTTAAACTCATTTTTAAATAAAAGAAGCTCTCAATGTTATTAAACTTGTAAAATACAACAATAAATTTTACTTAAAGCCTAATCCTCTATAATTGGCAGTAGATTGATGATGCTAACAAAATAAAGAATTTTTAATTGAATTTAAATCATATGTTCATCACAGACCTGATCCTGTACAAGTAATTGGAAAGAGTCAATGTAGTCCAAAATAATTAAAAGTCCATCATTGCAGCCTGGGAATCAAACATGTTTATGTGAATCTTACAAAAGATATTGTCTTTCAATTACATGCAGTCTTCATGGTTGTTTATGAGGTAAACTCGTTTTTAAAGAAAAAAGCTCACGACATTATTAAACTTGTAAAATACAACAACTAGTTTTACTTGAAGCCCAATCCTTTATAACTGGCAATAGAGTTGACCATGCTAATAAAAATAAAGAATTTTTAAATGATTTTAAACCAAATGTTCATCACAGAGCTGATCTCCTAAAAGTAAGTGGAAAGAGTGAACGCAGCCCAAAATAATTAAATGAAATTATTCAAATACCTCAATGATGTTCATGTTTATAGAAAATTTCAATCATAGTGGATATCATCATCAAAATGCTCAAAATTCAAATGCAAATTATTTTTGGCTTAAACCACGATAATAATTGAAATTTTTAACAATTATTCAAGTAAAATCTAGTGCTTAAAGCCTAAAGCTTAAACCAACAATCCGTTCACTCTCAATATTATCTTATCAGGAGTGATTAATTTTAACTCACAAAAATTAATGTCATATTAGAAGTATTTTTTCTTTTAATGGTCTCACACCAATAAGGACATTATATGTGTTTTATGACATTGAGATTTTGCCTCCAAATCACATTATGAAGCAAAAAGTCTATGTTGGGGCTCCTTAATAAACTTGTTTGTCTCAGAATGACATTATTAAATTAGAATCATGGTCAGAGCCCTTAAATTTTCTAATGACCTAAATTTTTTGAGCTGTGAATGATGAAGTGTACTTGATAGGGAACAATGCTCTTTATTAGTTATGATTTAATTAAAATTGCACCTTTAAATAAACTTTCATCTTATGTGATGAGATCTTTTAGACGATTCATTTCATAACTGCTTAGAAGGATCTTTTGATCAAATTTGGTCGATAATCTCATTTAAGTAAACTATGGTCCACAACAATCTAGGATGGCATAATCATTTCATTTTGAACTAGTTCGTCGCTATTTTCCCAATCATCCATTCTAAGCTAAATATCATATTATTATTTAAATCTAAAAGTCTAAATCCAAATTTCTTGCTGCTATACATAAAGTATTTAGCATCTTTTGACTATACATGATCCGAAGTTCTCTTTCATTGTCAGGAGGGATAATTAATCATTTAAGCTTGAGCTTATGTTAATTTTGGAGCTAGATAATAATGTTCTTGTAGAATGAGGGTGAAATTTTTGTTAATGCTTTGTTATTTTACATACTAAAGAAGGATGAAAAAAATTGCTGAACAACATATAACCATATGACCATGGGATACAACTTTACATACCAACTTGTCCAGTCTTAACAATAGTGTATTGTAAGGTTTTTGAAAATTAAAGGAGAGATAAATCATTTGCAAATGATGTCTAGCGTTTAATGCTGATTGGTGGCTTGGGTGCTACACTGACATAATAGAGGGCTTCTTGGGCATTGGTGTTGAATAATATTGCAGGTTTTCACTATTGGGGATTTCTGGATGCAATTAAGGTAGTTCTTGTCTATAAAATGCGTGCGCTAACAGTTTACTTCCACCTTTGATTGGTAGGAATATTAGTTGCTGATACGTAACTACTTTTGCAACATTCGAGTTAGATAAATGTTTGAACCCATTGTGAAGGACCCAACTAAGAGAATATTTGTTAACATGATCTTTTCATATTACAAAATAAGAGGAAAGGTTAACTCCTGTTCAACGAAATTTTATTCCTTATGTTCTTTAATCTTTGAAAAAGCTTGTTGATGTGAGGCTTGCGGTTCATACCAAAAAACCAATCCTTTTGTTAAATTACTGAATTTATTCATTTTAAGGTTATTTTGGTATTATAATCTCACTTTTCTTGTAGAACTGCTCATATTTCCGGTGAAAACTACCACAAACAGTGCCACAACATATCATCCCATATTGTTTGGGGGATGCTTTTGGTGTTGGGTGTTAAGGAATATAGTTGGTTAGGGGATTATGAGGAGGATAGTGGTTGGGAGCTAGGGAATATAAGGTCTTTCGCATATAATGCGACTTACCATAAATTTGATCCAAAAAGTGAGGTGGAGTTATATAAATAAATATGAAGGCTTATGTCTAAATAACATAACTAGTGGGTTTTAAAGGTTTATAAATGACAATGAACTAATTTGGTTGACAAATTTTTTTAATAAAATATTGAGACCTATTATGACTCCAAATCCATAGAAGATAAAAGTTGATACTTTTTTCCAAAGGGATGGAGATGCTCTCAATTTTATATTTATAGAGGAATTAAACTTATGAAGTTGTAAATGAGTTAAATAATTGTGTAAATATTGAAGGATTAATTTTTTTTATTATAATAAAGTTTTTTATGGATGTGAATATTTGCACATGACATCATGAAAAATATTGGGAATTAAAAAGGATTTTAATATGATTTTTAGTGATATGGAGAAGAATAACATGCATTAAGGAAAAAGTGTGTGTTGAAGGGGAGATTTTGAAAGATCTATATCATAGAGCATTGACATTAGTTGTTATGGAGTACCCAAGGAGTTACCAACCATGGTGAGCCTACATTAAGGATCAATCTTAAGTCGTATTATCATCATCATCATCTTGAGGAACAATGGAAATATATTTAGAGGATAGAGGGATACTAGAGTGTGATATTTTAAAAATTTTGGATATATTTTATAAAAGAGTAAGGATATAACTTCTAGAGTCATGGTTGGTTGGTTAGAGTGAAGGAATATTTAGGAGTGTTGTTCGATATGAGAATATTAGGGAGACTTGTGGGAAAGTTTATATATTACAATCAAGTTAATTATATTGTATGAATTTGAGTGTTGGATTATAATAAAGTAATTGATAAACAACTTGAGTACGGTAAAAATTACACTTTTAAATTGATGTGTGGTAGCATTTGAAATAAAAAGATTGAGAAATGATTATATTAGAGAAATGGTATAAATAAAAATCCATTTCATATAATTTAGCAAAAATATAATCAGTTTGTGTACAATGAACTTATGAAGATGCAAGTAAAAGGCTCACGTATAATATTATGGTAAAAGGATTATATATAAAATGGGCCAAAGATAACTTGGATTAAATTTATGTAAAATTTTTGCACAAGTACTTTTAATATCCGTTGCAAAACTTTGTAGTGAGGAATGAATAATGCTGACTCATAAAGCTATTACAAAATACTTGGGATTAGGCGAATGATAATGATGGGAGAAATTTATTTCATGCTCTTTCATTCATCATTTTTCATGGAGGGAAGAACTAATAAGTACTCCTAGAGAGAGATTTTGAAATTTATTCACTCCTTTACATTTGGCCATAGAGGGATGAAAAGAAAATGTGGCCTTTTTCTTGTACGTACTTTGTGAATTTGTTTCAGACCTTTTTAAACATTTTTCCACGATATAAAATTTTAGTGTTAGTATGTTGTCATGCTGAGTTAAGTTGAAAACATGTAAAACTTAGTTGTGATTGGCAGTTATTATAAGGTGTGATATCTCAGAGATATGTGATATTTATTCAATAGTATTGAACATTATTTTCATATAGATTTTACTTGTATTTGAAGGCTGTATTGCTTCTTGCAGGTATTATAATGACTTGCACATGTTTGATCTTGATCAGTTCAAGGTGAGCCTTATTTTCTTTCTCTAAACCCTCCTCCCCGCTTGTCCCTTCATTGCAATAATTAATATTGTTCTCATTGATATCACAAATAATTACTTAATATTAACCGATTTAGTCAGTTTCCTGGGTAACCAAGTTTTGAATATCCAGGATATCATGCTCCTATATTTTTTGGCATATCAATCAATAATCAAGTTTAGTCTACATATTCTGTGAAGCTGTGATTTTTTCCACAAACATCTTGTTAATTGGATATCTACTAATGCAAGTTTCTAAAGGGCCTCTTCCTGTAAGTAGCCTTGGCCATCTAGGCTTTTACCATGTAATCTTTAGGGAAATGTACTTGCATGCCACACAATTTTTATGTATTTATATATATAACACCCAGAGTTTGATATTACACTTATAGCACATTGGCATCATAAACTTTTGCATGAAAATGTGTATTTTGTTTTTAAAAAGATAAAGATTGTGGTATTTTTGATGTGATGTTAAAAATTTGAAGGACATGCATGCAAATATTGAGTTTTATGTGTTAGATATGTAATTACATAAGATGTGTGTGGCAGATATGTCAATGCCCCTAATCTTAAATAAATGAAATTAGCTCATGTGTATTGAGTTTTTGACACATGTTACGGAACTGTTGGGTATGACATTAATCCTAATATGTGATTGCTATCATATTGAACTTTCAATGAAACTATCATCCTAGTTTCATTGGCTAGGAACTAGAGTAACGTTTGCAGTCTCTAATGGTATGAATTATTGATTATCTTACATTAATCTGATCTTTACTTCAGTCTTTTTTTGCAAATTTAAATTTGTAACTTCATCTAGGCTTAGACATCTAGGCTTAATCTAATAGATGATATTCAGATGGAATGCTCTCAACATGAATACCATGTTTTGTGGGCCTTTTACAAATAAGAATTATTAGTAGGGTATCCGTTTTATTCCAATAGATGCCAGTTTAGGTTGATTCTTCTCAACATGAACACATGTAACTGTGAGCTTAACTTAATCGTGGGATTAAAGAGTGTTATGTGGAATAGCATTAAATGGACCCAAATTTATTTGCACGTGCCTCGATCAATATGCTAAATGTTCAAACATATTGTCAAGAATGTTGTGTTAAAATCAATTCAATACATCAACAAATTTATAAAAGTTTATTTTGTTCATTTATGTAAGACCTACGAGGCTTTTAATAAAGAGAATATATTTCATAATGAAAATCATTTATACCCTTGTATTCATGAAGTGTCATAATGACTCTAGCATCTTTTATCTAGACCGGTTGTATCCGAGATTATTGAGGGCTGATCGACCCTCTAGTCTTGGGAGTGTCGGCTCTTTTTATGAGGGAGCACACTTCCTAGTTATCTAGAAATATATATTTGCTTTTTTTGATATTTTGGGTCTAGCTTTTCTGTGATTTGCTTTCGGATAGCAGTCAACGTTTTCTTTTCCCTTTATGGGCTGTATCCTGTGGTTTCAAGTGGTGCTCTAGTTTTATCTTGGTTTCCAGGAGGTGTTTATCCTTACTATACTTTTCCCCCATTCTTTTTCACATCGCTCCCGCATCTTGTTCATTTTTTTACTTGTAGCCGCCACTTAAAACAAACTTTCTACAGCTGTGGCTACATGCCCCTTACTGCCGCCACCCCGAACTGTCAACTCTTTGTTGCTACTGCTCCAGACAGCCCTCTCACAACTGTTTTTGCTGTTGGAAACAACTTTCTTGTTGTTTCCAACTTGCTAACCACCTCATTGCTATTAACCCGAAGGTCCAAACCCTAACCGACACAACCTACACCTTATTCCCTAGTATTTAATGTCTAGTATTTAATGTTGTTAATTGCTTTCAATTTGTTGTATTTTAAATTTCTGACTTATAAAAAATTACTAATGGTTGTGTTGTGTTTCTTGTCATCTTATTTTCATATCGATTTCAATTTGTTGTATTTTAAATTTCTGACTTATAAAAAATTACTAGCTTAACCCTAGCTTCATCCTAGTGTTACCAAAATCCATTAATATCTAACCCAAAACCCTTCATCCTTGCTGATTTTTCAAATCAACCACCCTAATTTTTTCCTCCACCCTAAACCACCTGCATACACTTTTTTTTCACCACTTGAACTCTGACCTTGCCACCGAGAAGGCAGGTACTGGATACCGATAGGGACCTTATTGTGTAGAAGATATAGCGGTAAATCCATCGACTTCAACAAAGGCTTGTTGAATTTGAGGATGAGACCAACGATAATATCACCATTGATCGTGATAATTATGCTCATAGAGGAGAGGGTGTGGATAATTTGAATCCCTTCCATATTGATGATTTTAGTGGAAAGGAGGACATGCCACGATGCTTTGGGCTCCTATATCAGAAGAGGCCGAGGAATGAAGCTTCTTTTTGAAGGCATGGAGATATGAGAGTAAAGATAGACTTGCTGGATTTCGAGGGGATAATAAATTCAGATGACTTCATTGAGTAGTTGTAGAATATGGAGAGGATTTTTGAGTATAAGGTGCCAACTAATAGTAGAGTGAAGGTTACTGCCATAAAACTGAAGAAGATTGCCACTCTGTGTTGGGAGAATTTAAAGAGGGCGAGGTAGAGAGAATGTAGGTGCAAGATCACCGCATTGGAGAAGATGAAGAAAAAGATGCAAAGAATGTACTTACCCCCACACTGCAACCAAGACATGTTCTTGAAGCTTCACCACCTACAACAACGTGAGTTGTCAGTGGAGGAGTTCACAGTAGAGTTTGAGCAATTCATGCTGAAATGTGAGCTGACAGATTCCGAGGATCACACTATAGCCAAATATTTGAGAATACTGAAGCCAACCATCATCAATGTTGTCCACTTACAGTCTTATTGGTTATTGGGCTATATTCAGATCTTGCCACTAAAGGTGGAGAGACAACCGAAGTAGAGCAGACACCCACCATTTATACAGGCACCTACAATTGGAGGTATCAACAGAATCACACCTAAGGGAAGATGTGAAGGTTGGTCAGAGGGAATACAGGGTTGATCAGAGCGGGAATAAGCCTAGGAAGAGTTGCGCACAAGTTCCAGCCAGGAAGTGCTTCAGGTGTTTTGGATATGGACACATAACTATTAGAGTTGTTTCCTTCACCGATTAAGGTGCAGTGGAGGAGGTGAGTGAGGATGTAGTAGAAGAGCAAGGTGAGGAGTTCAATTTCACAGAGATGAGGGTGAGATGTTAGTTGTGAGGAGGGTTCTGCAAACTAAACCAAAGACACATCACTCTTGGTTGAGACAAAAAAATTTTCACATCTGGCCGTGAGAGGGATAGTATGCAACTTTATTATTGGAGAGAGTTGCTAAAATGTGTTCTCTACTCATGGTGAAGAAGTTGGTCTTGGGTACTCATAAGCATCTCAATCATATTTTTTGACCTGGTTGAAGAAGAGGAATGACATACACGTGGATCAACGATGTTTGGTAGAGTTCTCTATTGGGGATCAGTTGCAGGATTATGTATGGTGTGATGTTGTGCCTATGACCGCTTGTCACATTTTATTGGGGAAACCGTGACAGTTTGATTGCGAGCTTAGTATGATGAGGTTCAAGAACGCCTACTCATTCACGAAGGAAGATATGCACATAGTTCTTCTGCCCATAAGAAAGTCTGGAGGAGCTTACACTCACGTTGAAGATGAGATTGTGGTCGCATGTGCCACTTTTCTACAATCAGTGCGAATGACCTCGGTGACGATGGCCTTTGTCACCCTAGAGGGGATTGAAGAGGAGACTGAGTTACCAGAGATGATAAAACCACTTTGAGTTGACATTTAGGATGTGATGAGTTATAGCTTACCTAAGGAACTACCACCACTTAGAGATATTCAATATGTTATAGACCTTATCTCTGGAACGATGTTACTTAACATGCGTACTTACAGAATGAGACCAACTGATATGAGGAGTTGCAATGACAATTACATGACCTTATTGCTAGATGATTAGTGAGGAAGAGCACTAGTCAATATGTTGTTTCTGTTTTGACGGTGCCTAAGAAGGATGATGTGTGGAGGATTTGTATTTATAACCGAGCTATCAGTAAGATCACCATCAAGTGCATATTCCATATAACTTGACTGGATGATTTATTGCATCAATTGTATGGAGCTATCATCTTTTCCAAGCTTGACTTGTGCAGTGAATATCATCAGATCAGAATGAAGCCAGTGAATGAATGGAAGATTGCCTTCAAGGCTAGCGATAGATTGTATCAGTGAACAATCATTCCCTTTGGACAATCCAATGCACCTAATATTTTTTCAAGGTTGATGAATCTGGTGTTCAAGGCTTTCGCTGGAAAGTTTGTAATTGAGTACTTTGATGTTATTCTAGACTACAAAAAATTTGAGGTGGAGCACTTGCAACATCTGAGGATGATCTTTGAGGTTTTTGGTTGGAGAAG
>NEWO01000015.1:223749-238024 GCA_003013225.1 Phalaenopsis aphrodite
ATTAAGTTTCGAATTTGGAGGAAGATAGAGGTCAATATTTCTGAAAGAGATCTTGCAACTGAGGTAATTGTTAGGATTTAATACTATTTAGATTTTTAACTATATTAATTAAATTGCATTTAAACAATTTATATAGATTTTGTTTTGTTAATCAAAATTGTAAAACAGGATGGAAGAATTAACAACAGTATACGAGAGGTTAAAGAGGATCCTAAAGGAATTGTTGACCTTGCAATAGAAGGAATTGAGGTAAAATTTCAATTATGCATTTAATTTATGTTGATTAAGCACGTAATTCTAAGATAATGTTAATATGAAGTTATATTAATTTAGATTAGGAAGATTGACAGGGACTTTGGGCTCAATTATGCACAAAAGGGAGAAGTGTTGGTGAGTTGATAAATCGAAGAATTTATTCAGGTAAAATTTAAATTAAGTGTTATTTTACTTGTAAATAAATTGATGTCAAATTTTGATAATAAAATAAACTATTCATCCTTAATAATTAAATACTAAATTATGTCAAATAAAGATATTGAATTGTAGTGATAATTTAATTAAATAATGCTACTTAAATCCATATTAGTATCAAATTTCATAAAATGTTATAAGTACAATATTTCAGTTATAAATAATTATAAATCATTTAATTAATTTACTAATAATAATATTTTATAATTTTTTATATGTATTCTATTGTAGAACATATTTCAGAACTTTAAAGCAAGTAAAGGTCGTTTGAAAGCAAATTGAGTACTATTACTTTTAAATTATAGCAGTATTTGATTTCTTCTAAATTTGATTCCCTTTATTAATTATTTAGATAGATTTTATAATGCAAGACTAGGAATCAAAATGATTTATCTATTTTTTAAGTTCATTTGATCCTATTGAATTGTATGTAGTAATGTTCATATATGTCTATCAAATGCATAATTCAAGATATTATATTATATACTGAATGTTATGAATAAGAATGAGATTTATTATTTTGTTTGCTTGTATGTTCATGTTTTACTTTAATAGAGTCATCCCTTTATAATACTAATTGAGTAACACTAAGGTATCTGTGCACGTTAATGAAAAAAAAATATATATATATATATTGAAGTACTTTCGTACAAATCTTTGAACAATGCTTCTATAAGGGTTATATACAAATTAAAAAGATATTTATATATAAACAATACAGTAAGAAATAGTTAATATTTAGAATTACATTGAATGATCATATTAGATAATATAAATAATCAAATATTCTTTGATTGATTTATATAAAGTTTAAACTAACGTGCATATTATATTCTTTTTCTTGTGTTATTATAGTTTAGAAGTATGAGTATTCATTGGCTATGATTAGCTCGTTGTTATTTTCAAACTGTCGTTTCAGGTTTGAATTATTTGATTAAATGATGAAAAATAGAAGATAAAATGTTTATAGAAGATGGGTTCAACAGATAATGAGGAAAATTTCAATGTAATGTTTTAATTTATTTTATGTAGTGGATCTTTCATTTGTTGAATGTTAGTTTTAGAAAACAAATTTAAAAAATATTAAAATTCATCGTCCGACCGTATATTCCCGCCTTGGTTAATTTCATGTCTTTTTTCACATCTTGATGAACTGTATTGCTTTAATTTAACTGTAGTGTTGGATATCGGAATGGTGTGGATTTTCTTTTTGGAATTTTGGATTGGGATAGAAATGTCAACTCAAAAAATTCTAAGGCCTGTCGGGCTCTAATACGAAATAATATTATTCTAAGGCTCCTACATGGTATTCGGGAAGCATGTTTTTAGAGGAGTGGTGATTGTGGAATGGCAAGGGAAATGTAATATGCGAGTTCGACGGCGTTAGGAGTGGATTACTGGGATAAGGCGGTTGTTGGACAGCAGTTTGGCATCGATTGACCGCTGTTCTGGCTGCAAAAAATGATCCAATGTCTATTCGGCGAGGTATGGGTGGCTGAACAACGAATTCAAAGGGATAAACGACGGTTTCAACTTAAACAACAACTTCGACGGCGGCTTTTGCTAAAAATCAGCAGGTAAGACGATAATGCGGTGCTATACGGGCGGCATGGGGCTCCACCACCTATTCCTATGCAATATTTAGACACATCATCTGCAAAAGAAAAGGATACAAAACTCTGGAGAGCAAAATTCAGAGGAAATGCTTCTCAATTTATCAAATTAGAAAACTAATACTTCAAAATCCTATTACAACACATATAAGTCTCCCAATAGAAAACTTTTTAATTGAAAAAAATAAGAAAATAGGAAAGGACTTTAAAAGGAAGGAAACTTGTAAAAAATATGGAGAAAAATAAAAAAAAAAGGAAATGGGATATCTTGGTCCCGTCTTTGGCTGCATCCCCTGTAACCCGAGGTTGCGTTAAAGTTAATTCCACAATACGCAGAATCCTGCATCGCTTGAATTTGGTTTTCACAGTCTTGCGGGAGCGAGCAACACTTGCATCATTCTCTCGGGGTAGGAGGTTTTTCCTTCTCTAAGTAGACTCATATCCCACTGTTTAATGTTTTTTTTTCCAAAAGATCTAAGTAGATTTCTAGAGTTGTGATTGACCATTCTATTTTGGCCATTGTATGTGGGTGTGCTATATAGCTGAAGTGGAATTTAGCACCCAACTTACTCCATAGAGCCTTCCTAATATTGCTATAAAAATTGTCATTTCTATCTGAGGAGATGACATGCTGGACTACTCTCAATAGTGGCAACCCAGGGGATAAACTGAAGGTCAAACAATCTTGAAAATTCTCTAGTGAGGGCCACACTGCCTCAAATTTCATCTCTTCCATGACACTGTCTTCTAGCATCACCAAAGCCAATTTCACTTGTGCCTCTCTCGTAGCCTGTAGAAATACAGCAAGAGCCACTAAGCCCATCTCGATTGTCTCCTTCAACACTAGAAGTGCAATTTGTTTATCATCCTTGATAAATTGGCAATTGTTTTTGTGGCCATCTTGAAGTGTAACCCTATGATATTGCCTTGATTGGCCAAAAAGAATGTGACACATTCAGACACTTCTTCACACCAAGCTTGACACTGTAACTTGTGTCCCATAGAAAACTCCACGAGACATCTCTTGTCAACTGTCTTTTTTCAACTATGACAGAAAATATAGTTGGAAATGTTTGAGTGGTTGGACTCAATTTATCCGTCATATTTGTAGATGCTACATTTTCATAACTTCCACCATCCATAATAAGATAGCCCACATTTTCTTTCACGGCGCAGTGGGTGCGAAATATATGTGGTAGACCCATTGTTGTTTTCTTGTAGGTTCAATCTCAAAAAACCCATCAGATACTAACAACTCTCCCTTATTTGCAGGTAGCTGGTATTCCTCTTCATTCTAATTCTTCACCCTCCTCCAATGCGCCCTACTCAAAGAAAGGTATCACCTTTATGTTTGGGCAATCAGGCGTATTGTGTTGAAAGCTATGATACTTGAAGCATTTTCTAGCTTGGCGGATTTGGGAGTGCTATAGGTCTCCATATTGTCTCCACTCTAAACTTATTTTTTTTCTCTAGCAAAGTAGGCTTGGATGCTCCACTGTGTGTATTCTTATTATTTGATCTTGGGGTTGAATTATGCTTATAAGATGTGATTGTCAACATTGCTATTTCTCTACCTTTAAAGATAGGGTATGTACATCGAGTATATTTTCAAAAGACAACCTCAATTCCTCAAGATACTTCACTACCGTGTGCTCCTCTTGTTTCACCAAATCACAATTTAGCATGAATTAATCAAATTCAACTGTTTACTTCACAAAAGAATCTCGCGAGCATAAGTTATAAAGTTTTATGAACATATTCTGTCGACAGTATAGGAGAAGGTATTTTTGTTGCATCTCCCTTTCCATCTTAGATCAAGTAGTGATTTTTGCTTTTCACTTCTCACTGTCAAAGACGTTTTAGGCTCTTCCACCACAAAGATGCACTCTTTATTTATTTAGTGGTGGTTAGTTTTACCCTTTTCCTCGGTGGAATGCCCTTTTACTCAAAGATTTATTTTATTGCATGGAGCCATTCGATGAATTTGTCCGTATCCATGCAATTATTAAAATGTGATAAGTCAATATTCACTCCAAAATCTTGGCTCTTTCTCTGATATTTCATGCCAAATTGCAGGGGTATTAGTTCTTTGTCAGTAGAAATTTTTTGGTGAATGATATTTTCTTCCCTCTCGGCTCGACGAGTAACCGTTGTGGCTATATGTGTTATCACCAGATTGTCTCCTTTCAAAGGCAATAAGTCTGTTGCAATTGAAAAATTTTTCGTTGTATACCCTTCTTAGCAAGTTCTTGGATACCTCGCTGAGAGTTTCGTTTTGGTGGCATGTCATCATGTCCTCTTGATCATATTTCTAGTAAATGTAGGATTACAAATCAAGGTTGGTCAGGGGCTTAAATTTGGTGACAGGTGTCGGCGAAATTTTTTTAGTTTGATTTTAGAAGTTTTAGGGTTAGGACTAGAAGTTATGGGAGGGATAAGTGGGGTATTGAGTTGGTTGATAATTTAGGTTGTGGAACTTTGTGTAGGCGTGGGAACCATGAATTTCTAAAAAATTAAGGTTTGTTTTTGATAGGATCCTGATGCTAGATGATACCGTTCTAGGGAACTTAGGAGATGTGAGGAAATACAAAAAGACATTAGAAAAGTTAGGATGAGTAACGGGATAGGGAGAGTAGATGACAACAAAAATTATGGTGTGGATGACAACGAGACAACGGACCGGAACAAAAAAACAAAAGTTTTCTGCTGTGAACAATAGCTTGCTGCAAGTTGGAAGACGAAGGAGGTTTTCGAACATTCGAGAGAGATTACTACTTTGATTCTACCAGGCTACAGACATACCACTCGAAAGAAATCCAAATATACAATATTCCGATAAAGAAAACCAAGAGAAAACATCTTCAAATAAGATTAACATAAATAGGTTCCCAAGAGAAAATAACTTAATTTGAAAGAAAGAAATAGGAAATAACTCAATGCTGAAATAAAATAAAACCAGGCGTATTTGGCGGCATCCCCAGGAACCTGCAATCGCGGTAAGGTTAATTACACGACACGCAGAATCCAGCATCGCGGGAATTCAGTTTCCTCATTTTTTGCAAGATCAAACAGCTCCCACATCACTGTCTGATCTAGCTTTTGAACTGTTTTAATAGGCTTTTGAATGAAGAGGCATTTATGTACATACCACTCAATTCCTATGAATTTATAAATCTGACACCTAAACTTTACTTTTTACAGTTATACCATCCAAATATTCATATTATATAAAAAATACCACTATTATAACTTTTAAAAAGTGAAAATACACTCTTTTTTGCATAGTTAAGGTGACATATATGTAAAAATTGAAGTTTAGGTAGGATTTGAGGGTTAGGTATGGAAGTCTTCTTTGAATAAATATACTGGAAGGAATTATGACCTATGGGATTGCTGGCTGAATATTTGTAGGCTAAGCTTGTTTTAAAAAACGATGTCTGGTTAAGGTGCTATTTTTATTATTATTTTTTTTAATTTTTTTTTCTATTTCCTTCATCATTCGGGCATGCATTTACGAGGAGGTGATACTCTGTAGCCTTGCAGGCACATTTTGGAATTAGATATAAAGTTTTCTTGTTGGCATTGTGCTTTTAGTTTCCATCTTTGAAATCAGAAGTATTTCTATGGATTTGAATGCTGTTGCATTTCATGTTGGTATTACCTTGCACATGTTCTTGCGTGGAACTTTGAAGCAACGTTTTGTTTAAGTATCTGTACCTTCAACCCAGGGCATTTTAAAAAAATATTTGGTATGACGTTAGTATCTTGGCTGGCTTATCATGTCGAATATGTTTTACAGGTTAATAATGAATCATGTCTTTACTTTTAGTGAAATGTTTTTATAATATTCCTGTTCTTTAAATTTTTTTTAAAATTTGCATAATTATTATTTCAAATGATATTGTAAACTATCAATGATTGTTCGGTGCACTTGCCTTAGGTATCCTTTGGAACTACGAAAGGAGAAATCTACAAAAGATAAGGTACCGTGATATCACCATTACTTTAACTGTTATACATACATTACTTAAAAACAGCAAAATTCAGCTGCAGTTTATTAATAATATGCATGGAAAATATGATATATGCTTATTTTCAAAGATGAGTGGCCATTTAGGAGGCCAACTCGAAATAGTTAGAATAACCAGTTATAAGTATTATCAAAGAGCAATGTGCAATGCGCAATGCGATGCACAAAGTTTTATTTTTGCTTCAAAGCACAGGGCAAAACAGTATTTTTATTAACTAAAGCACTAATAGGCTTTATAAAACTATTTATGTATATATACTTTCATTAACAATCATAATATATATATATATATATAACGTGATTTAAAACTTAAAAGTTAATATAAAATGGAAAAGAATGTTATGCAATACCTAACTTAAAAAGCAAATATTGAGGGAAAACCTGCAAATTAAAACTTTGAATAATTTCTAATAGTTTGCTTAATAATTAAAAACTTGAAATTGCAAAAAAAATCTTATAACTCAAAATTAATTTTAATTTTTAAAGCATAAATAAAATAATAAAGTCTCATGTTTCATAAAATAAGCTAAATTAACTCGGTGACCCTTTTATTTCGTCTCGCTAAACTGTGAATCAGACCGAGTGTTAAGCTTTAGTGCTTCAAAACACGCTTAAATGATGTGAAGCAGCATCACATGCTTTGTTTTGCACATGAAGCACGCCTTCAAAATCACTGTCGATTATAAATATTGGTTTATGAATGTCACAATTTAATTTGAGAGCTTGTAATTAGTAAGATGAAACCACATGATGAGAAGGAAAATAATTAAAAGTTTTCTTTTACTATTCTTGATGCAAAAGAAAATAACTATTCAAACTTCTTTTTGACAATAAGTATTTTTTGATAAATCAAAAGAGTCACTAAAGTATACAATGTAAATTAAATTAAAACTTAAATAATTCTAATAGCTTCCTCATATTGCTAAGCCTGCAATACATTGATTTTTTTCACTCGTTTATTTTTTTATTAATAACTAAACAATAAAATTAGTTTTCAAAATAACACACTTGAACAATTATAGGGTCTATGTTCCATAATAAAAGGGTCTATGTTCCATAACAATTTATTGTCAATATTCATTGACTTCTGTCATATCAGGTAAAGTAATATCCCTTTCCACAAGTATTTTGGCAACAGAATGTCTGGTCAGATTGAAGGTGGGTAGATCTAGTTTCATAGAATCTCCAATTATGACCCCAATATAGTAGAGAATCTGATGATTAAATAGGTGCAACTTGAGACAAGGTAAACTAAACCATACCGATACAGTTGGAGGCTCATGGCTTGGGTCAAAGGAGATCACTTGAGCAACTTCATCGACTTTCCAGCAATGTTAAGTTATTTTTTAGAGAAAATCTGAGCGTAGTTTTCAGTCTTGATTTACTGAATCAACACATGCCTTCTATCAAGAAGTCTCACTTTCCACTTTCATATTAGTTCGAGATCTTCAAAATTCTTTCTAATAACTTTCATAAGGAGGTTCCCCCACTAAAATTTTCCAATAAGAACGAATTTGAATTTCTCAGTCAAGGTTGAGATTTCTAAATCAGAGAAAAAGAGCTGCTTTCCTACCCTTTTTACTCACCTTCTTAATAAAAGGGTAGTCAGATGTACCATCACGACATTCCTTATAACAAGTCGGGAAGACAACAACCGACTCCTCCAGATGGTTACCCAACACATCGGCTAAAGAGACTTTCCCTGGTTCAGCTGAAAGAGGAGGAATTGTACCCGTCAAAGCAAATAGTCACGAACGAAACCAGATGTGAAGCAGAGAGTCCGATGAAGCTGACATTCACGACCAGACGTGAAGGGTGCAGACACACGCGTCGGTTCGAAGCAAGGCTCCACTACACTGCAGAAGCCCAGGCCCTTCAGCTTGCAGACGAGAGCCAAACGTCCGCAGAAAAGGTCGAGTTGAAGCCGCAAGACGTACGATGTCGAATAAGTCTTGAGTCCCTCAGCCTGCAGACGACGAAGCACTAGCAGGATGTTGCACGAAGCAAAAGAAAACAACAAAAGAGCAAGGACGAGCAGTGGAGCAGAAATCAGGGTTTGCCATAATGGTGTGAAACCCTAGCAGAGCGTAAACAAAGAAGACGACGCCATGATATATATATATAGACATATATATATATATGTATACATACATATATATGTATACATACATATATATGTATACATACATATATATGTATACATACATATATATGTATACATACATAATTTTTGGGAGAGGAAAAATAATTATTTAACTTCAATATCTAGATAAGAGGATGATGGCTCCCATATTAAGAAAACAATAATATCATACATAACTCCCATAATAAAAGAAAGAAGCAAAAATAATGAAATATCAATACTAGACGATAGTAAAAATTAAGAATTTTAATAATAGGAGATACTAAATATCCAACACTCTTGCTCAAGTAGGAGCATAGATATATGTTATGCCCAACTTGCTTACAGGAACCTCAAAATTAGGCTTGAACAGTCATTTTGTAAAGATATCCACTGTTTGTTGAGCAGTAGGGATAAATGGCATGCAATTAACTCCACAATCAATCTTCTCTTTTATGAAGTGTCTTTCAATCTCCATATGCTTTGTGTGATCATGATGCACAGGATTTTCTGCAATGCTTATGACAGCTTTCTTGTCGCATGATCATGATGCACAGGATTCAACATGCGAAAGTGTTCTGAGAAAATTACAAACCCAATTCACAAATATACTCATCTCTCTCCCTCAATTTCCCTTGAAAATGCTCCACCCAAGCCCTTTGCTTTTCTCCTGCAACTCTTTACACAACAGTAAATACAAATCACACAACTCACAACCTAGACTTACTTAGAACAAGCCTAAGAACTCTCACAATAGTGGAGGAAAATCTCTCTCAAAGCTGCCTCTCTAACCAAAATGCTACTCCAGAGTTCTTCATTCTGCCCCCTTTCATCTCCTCCTGCATGCCTCTCGTAAATCCTCTTTAATAACTCCCCAAAATTGTCTTGGTTCGCCCAAAAACTGCCTCGAATAGATGGCTTGAACTGCCCAAAACTGTGCATAATTCGGTACTGCCACTTAGGCGTCGCTCCATTCTGGCGCCATGGCCTTGGATTTCAGGACGGGGGTGATGGCACCCAATATTGGTGCCTAAGCGCCAACCTCTCGAGTTGCTCTTGGGTGTCTAACGCCTAAGCCCCACTTTGATCTGGTGCCATAGACTTGCCTTCAGTTAACTAGCTCCCAGCTCTTAGTGCCATGGCCTCAGCCTTCTCAAAGTCTGTTTTTTCTCCAAATCTTCTTCTTTTCGCTCCAAGTTCATTCCACTTCGTTTCATTCCTAATACATGTTATATCTGCAAGAAAATTATAAAAATACATTTCTTTAAAATGCAATTTCATTCAAAAAGATGTGCAAAACATAAAGAAATTCATGCAATCTTTTCACAGACCGCCCAGGAAGAGGACGATAGTGTCAGGGAAGTTGGAACAAGCCTGAACTGAAAAAATGAAAGAATTCTAGGGCTAACCTATTATTGCTCTTATACTATATGTAGTTTTTAGGAGAGGAAAAATAATTGCTCCGCTTTAATTTCATAGAAACACAATTACAAGTTAAATAGAGGATGGCTTCTATATTGAGAAAACAATAATATCAACCTTAACTTCCATGATGAAAGAAGGGAACAGGAATACTAGACGATACTAATGTTAGAAGTTATATTAGAAAATGATTTATTTATATTAGAAGTTATGAGGATTAGATTTATTTCATTTTCTATTTTAGATTTATTTTCTTGGATTGGATTTATTTTCTTTCTTATTCTACGCTTTTCTATTTTATGTTATTTTCTTTATCTTTAAATGATTAATATGAATTGATTTATTGAAGATATTAGGTATTATATCTTTTCTTTTCTGTTATTTTTTTATTGTCTTTCATATTCTAGGATTCATATAATGGTTATTTATTCCTCTTTCGTATCAATAAAAATATTTTGCATTATTCTGAATTTCAACATGATATCAGAGCCAAATTCTCTATACTAGCCGCTGGACTCCCTTCTTGCCATCCTGCAGGCTGTCTAGAGGCCCTCACCATTGGAGTAGATCCTTGCAGCCCTGGGCAACTTTCTCTCTTTAGCGTAAATCCCGACCTTGCAATGGGTGACTTTCTCTCCAGTGAAATTTTCGATTTCACCTACTTATCCCTCTCACTGAATTTTCTAGTCGTCAGCCTCCCTGCCAACCACTCCCACTGCTTCACCCCTTGAGGAAATGGCAATCGCGGTTTCGCTACGCTGCGACGAGCAGGAGCCTAGCCTTGACAATGAGGAGAAGCTTTCGTGGCTCATGATGATCTGTGTTATCGATATGTTGGATTATGTTGATCGAGGAGTGATTGCAAGCAATGGTGTAAATGGTAGCCAAAGCACATGCACAGAGAGCAGTATTTGCATATCCGGAGGTGGAACTCAAGGTGACTTCAACCTCAACAAATTTGAAGATGGTGTCCTCTCATCTGCGTTTATGGTTGGACTTCTAGTGGCATCTCCAATATTTGCACCCTTAGCAAAAAGTGAAGCTTCATTCATATGCCTCCCAGCTCTATCTATTGATGACAATTCACCTGTAGCACAGAAAACAGCTTAGCTTGCAGCTTTCTACATGTGTATTCCATTTGGCATTGCCCTTGGTTACATATATGGTGGAATGGTTGGGAGTGGTCTCCATTGGCGTTATGCATTATGGGGGGAAGCAATCTTGATGCTTCGATTTGTTATTTTTGGCTTTGTTATAACGTCGTTGCAGCTGAAATTTTTTCTTTGTCAAAGCCCAATAAGGAGGAAAGTCTTGGTTGCAATCGATGCAGCAGGTATTTTCTGACACTTTTTCCTGCAACATGTCCTCTACCGAATTCTTCCTACAGCAGACCCTCCTCCAGAATTTTTTCCTGCATTAGGCCCTCCTTCGGAACTTTTTTTCTGCATCAAGCCCTTCTTTAAATTTTTTTCCTGCATCAAGCCCTTCGTAATCTTTCTTGCAGCTTACTCTCCCCTGGAGCTTTCATCTAACAGGCCCTCCTCTGGAGTTTTTCTAATATCAAACCCTCTTCTGGAGCTTTTTCTGTAGCAGTTGCTCTACCAGAATTCTTCCTGCAGTAGACTTTCTTCCGGAGCCTTTTCCTGCATCAGACTCTCCTCCAGAATTTTTTTTTGCATCAGACCCTCCAAAACTTTTTCCTGTATCAAGCCCTCGGGAATCTTTCCCACAGTAGGCCCTCCTCTAGAGCTTTTTCCTGTATCAGACTCTCATTCAAAGTTTTTCCTGCAATAGGTCCACCAGATTCTTCCTGCAGTAGGTGTTCCTGTGTCTTTTTCTTGCATCAGACCCTTCTCCGGAATTTTTTTTGCATCAAGCCCTCTGAAATCTTTTTTGCAGCAGACCCTTCAGAGCATTTTTCTGTTTCAAGCCCTCTAGAGATTTTTTTGTATCAAGCCCTCCAAAGCTTTTCTTGCAGTCTAGCTCTGAAGCTTTTCCTTTTTCTGCAAGTCAGGCCTTGCAGCTTTTTCTGTTGGATTTCTACTTCCTGCAAACTCTCCTGCAACATTATCTGGAGGAGTCTTCCGCCTTCTGCGAGAACTGCAGTCAAAGACAATCGCAATCAACTAGAAATCAATTTTTTCTGCATGTTATCTACTTCCTTACAAACTTCTTTGTAGATTACTTGTAGGAGCATTATGCCTACCTATAGACACTGCAAAAACTGTAGTCAAAGACAGTTACAATCAATTAGAAGTCGGTTTTTCCTACATGTTGTCTGCATCCCTACAAACTCTCCTTTTCAACATTACATGTAGGAGTCTTCCTCCTACCTACTGACACTACAGGAACTGCAGTCAAAGACAACCGCATTACGGTATGAAGATTTCGAGTTCTGCTCTACAGAATCTTCCTCGTCCGTTGTTTAATGTTTTCAAATACAAGTTGAATATGATTTTCAATCATGTTTTAACTTGACAGAGAGTGTCAGAAGTTATATTAGGAATTAATTTATTTCTATTAGAAGTTTTGAGGATTAGACAAGCCTAATATAATTTTATTTCTTTTCTTATTTTAGATTTATTTTCTTGGATTTGATTTATTTTCTTTCCTATTTTGGGCATTTTTATTTTATGTTGTTTCTTTTATCTCTAAATAATTAATATGAATTGATTAATTTGAAATGTTAGGTGTTAATATATTTTCTTTTCTGTTATTTCTTTTTATTTTCTTTCCTATTTTAGGATTCATGTAAGATTTATTTATACCCACTTTCAATCAATAAAAATATTTTGTAGTATTCTGAATTTCAACAATTAAAAATAGAAAATACGAATAATAGGATATACTAAATATCCAACAATATTCTAAATATCCAACAATTTATATTTTCTTTAACCTATTGCGATCTTTGAAACAAAATGTTGCCTTCTTTACATTAATGATTATGAAATATTGTCGAACCTGCTAGCATACTATTGATGGTTTGTATTCTTCTATTAGAAAACAAACATCTACAGCTCCTGTAAAGATAGGTTGCAATGATAGTTTTTCTTATGTCGCTTAAAAAATTTTGGACTGAATGTTAACTTTTTTAATTAATTAAAGGGCAGCAAATGTGAAGGCTTAAAGGGAATATCAGCTTCTAATACAGTCAACCAACAGGATTCACAGTTGAGTATCACTTATGAAGAGGATGAGAATGTGGAAGGCTTTGAACAAGCTGTTATGCAATCTGGACTTGAAAATCTTTCTCATCAAATTGATAACAATCTTTGCCTAAATGCTGTATCTGGAAGCAAGATACATGATGTGAAAGTACAGGGATTAGGTAGTGCTTCTGATATGCAAGCAACTCCTCCATCAGAGGTGAGTCGTTATGCTTCTCATTTGAAATTAGATGTAACATGCTCGTGTTGATTAATGGCCGTTTGCTTGAAATTGTAGGTAGTCAGGCCTTGTGGACGCATTAATTCCTGCATGGTTGTGGCAAGGGATACACTCTACGTGTATGGAGGGATGATGGAAATCAAAGATAGAGAAATAACATTAGATGACTTATATTCACTTAATCTCAGTAAACTTGATGAGTGGAAGTGCATAATTCCGGTACAAAGATTTTTACTTTATTTTTACATTCTCTCTCTTTGTCTCCGTCTTGCTATCCTTTGGACTTGGTTTTTCCAATTCATTCTGCTATTTTCCATAACCTATGTGTGACTTTTTATTGTGCATTACTAAGCAATTTGTTCGCGTCAAAGGATAGGATAGTTGCTTTTGTCTTATTTTGTAATTTTTTTTTTCAATCTTTATAGTTTTAATCCCCTTAATATGTGGAAGAATTTCTTTTTGAAAAATAAACCTGTCTTTAGTACTGCCTGAAGCTAGTGTGATTTTTCTTGTGATATAGTTGTGACTCTCATTTTTTTCATGACCGTAAATCATAACAATAATGAAAAATTTATCGTTGATCAACCTTATGACTGCTGTTTCTGTTAAACTTTAGTTTGATATTCGAGCCACGACTTGTAGAGCTACTAATTGCTCTTAGAGCCTCAATGTATTGAAATTTGCAGTAATTATGTCATATTATCTCTGCATATGTAAAATTTTATGATTTGTTGAAACTGGTGTATATTAAGCTTAACTGCTTTGAGTTGTCATTGATTGTGTTAGGCTTCTGAATCTGAATGGCTAGAGATTTCTGAGGACGAGGATGAAGATTCTGAAGATGAAAAAAGCAACAGTGGAAGTGATGCTGACGAGACAGATGATGAGCAAGAAGACGAAGACATGGAGGTTAGATTTTGGCAATTGTGGCTCTAAGCTCGTCTATATATCTGTTTATGTACACACACACACTCATATTTATATATATACATACATACATACATATAGAAGAAATGTGTTACGATATCCTCATGTAAAATTTTTCAGGATGAACTTGAAAATAACTGGATTATGTTTTGAGATGAGTGCAATTTAAGCCCTTCACACATTGTACGGAACTCAAACTTAATCCAACTGTTTTTAAATCTATCCTGATATTATATCAACATATATATATATACATATATATGTATATCTATATGTATATATATATACATATATGTATAT
>NEWO01000015.1:240662-255549 GCA_003013225.1 Phalaenopsis aphrodite
GTGATGAATTTCTTTGAAAAAATCTTCGTGTAATAATCTTCTGTGCTCAGTTCTATCATAACATGTATTCCGTCGAAATGACTCACCTGTCAATCCCCAACCAGTTTGAAATCTTCAAAAACCTTCATGATGATCTCCATCTTAGGGCAACCTAATTGGAACTTTCCAACTAGTGTAAATTTGTGTTTTCCTACACGAGTTGAAATTTCAGCGTCATAAAAGAAAATTATTGGTTTGCCCGTCTTTTTCTCTACTTTTTTAATGAGATTGCAATCGTCATTCCCTGCAACAGAATCATGATAAATCTACAAGAATACTACACTATCTGCGAGGTGGAAGGGGGAGTTGCGTTTGTGAACCACAGTAGCATAGGAGGGTTTGGCAGGGTTAACACCGGCGAGCGCGGCAGCGTAGTAAAGCCCTGAGGCCATTACCGCAGCCAGTGTCAACCTACAGCACAGTGAGAAGCTGCACGAGTGTCAAACAGCTCTGTCGCAGACGGCAGAGGCAGAGCCGAGCAGACCGGGCGACTCTATCGCAGAGGAGACGCAGCAGAATTGATCGGCTATGTAGCAGACAAGACGCAACAGAGCGCCTCTGTTGCAGACGAGAGAAGCTGTCGAGCGGCTCTGTCGCAGACGAAGTCGACCGTAACACTGTCGCCAGACGAGGCGAACGCAAACGCGAGATGTCGCGAATGGAAGCAGACGACGACGCGAGACAAAGGCGTGAGTAAATCGATAGGGTTCACCATGGGGCGGAACCCTATCAGAGCGGGACGGCGCGTCGATGAAAGTTTTGTAGAATCATATATATATATATATAATGTAAGTTCTAGGGCTGATTATATTGAAATAAAAAAGGATACAAAAAGTTGTATGAGAGGACCCAATAGATGATGCCCTACTCATACGATGCATGGTACAAAGATATCCCAACAAAAGGATATAAAAGACTTTAAAAAAAAAAACATGCAAAAACAAGTGTCTACGGACGAGGCAGTTTAGACCTGCCTCTTCCTCTGGTTCTTGGAGCGAATCCAGATAGCAAACTCTGAAGTATTGTTCAATTGTCATGAGTGATCAAGGTATCATCCATTAAGTTTCCAAGCTGAACAGTGTCTCCAGCCTTCTTTCTCCGCAGAGAAGTGTAAACATATATATATATATATATATATATATATATATATATATAATGTAAGTTTTAGGGCTGATTATATTGAAATAAAAAAGGATACAAAAAGTTGTATGAGAGGACTCAATGGATGATGCCCTACTCATACGATGCATGGTAAAAAGTTATCCCAACAAAAGGATACAAAAGACTTTAAAAAAAAAAAGAAAACATGCAAAAACAAGTGTCTACGGACGAGGCAGTTTAGACCTGCCTCTTCCTCTGGTTCTTAGAGCGGATCCAGATAGCAAACTCTGAAGTATTGTTCAATTGTCATGAGTGATCAAGGTATCATCTATTAAGTTTCCAAGCTGAACAGTGTCTCCAGCTTTCTTTCTCCGCAGAGAAGTGTAAACATGTCATTCTTCTTTTGAAGACTATTTTGTCTGATCTGTAGAAGTAAAGACAGTTGCAGCGATGAGTTCCTGAGTTTGTGTAGGGCAATCTTCCAATACTTGGGAAACCTCTGCTCTCTCAACAGGTAGTTTTACCAACTGGTTAATAGCAGTAAGATGGTTTATGTTTGGCTCTAAATCTTCCTCATTAGTATTAGGAGATACTTTTTTTGTCATCTGAATGTGAATGTTCGCTTCATCTCTATCTTCATTCACCTCATAGAGGGGAGCCTGAGCACCCTCCACGGTAGATAAAACCTAAGAGGAAAGTATGTCCACTCCAGTAGAAGAAGAGGCAGTGACCGCGTCCTGTCTTCCAGGGGCAACCGTCTGACTCTCCTCCAACAAACAAACCTTATCAACATTTTCTGAAATAATATTAGTAGACAAACTATTTTGCACCGTATCTGCCATGGGCATAGCAGTAGGTATCACAGACAGTGAGGAAGAGAGTATGTGCTGAGAAACAGGAGGTGGGGCTATAGCCGACCATAGACGGGGATGCAACCGATAACAAGATGAAGAGCTATGACCAAACATTCCACAGTAAGAGCAGTATTGGGGATGAGGTCCCATCACATTCTTCTGTTAATAACCCTGATGAGGGGAGTCAATCCAAATCTCTCCCGGAAAGGATCGAGTGATGTTGCGCTCTACAAGCACACAAGCTTCAGATGGTCTGGTTGTATCAAGCGTGGGAGTATCGACCTTCAACGATTTCCCAAAAACAGTTGTCAATGTATAAAAGGTTTCATAATTGAAGAGATGCACCTTGAGCCCTAGAAAATTAACCCAAACCGGGATAATATGAGATTCCAATTTATGATCAAAATCCATTGTCCATTTCAAAATTTGAGAACTTTTTTAGCAAATATTTGGTTATAATCTGCGTCATTTGAGAGTTGAATGAGAACGTGACGGTCATCTAGCGAACCAACTTTCCAACTCTCTGTGAGCTTAAGAGAATCGAAATCCTTTCTAATAATCTCAAGCTTGGGATTTCCATACGGAAATTTCCCAACAAAGTATATCTACATGCTGAAGTCAATATACTTGTTTTCTCATCAGTGAGAAACAAAGCGGGTTTGTTATTCTTTCTTCCCAATTTTTAATAAAGGTATAACCACCTCCAGATTCATGTGCACCATGAAATTCTTAAGGGAGGAAATAGGAACGACCACATACTCCGGGAGTAGAACCCCCGGAGACAGCCGCAACATAACTCGGGGCCAATCCCCCAAACCGGAACAAAAGTAAACCCCAATGAAAAAACCCCACGCGCCAACACTGGAGCTGAAGCAACGACGAACATAAACAGGGAACGTAAATCTTGAACTGAAACAGGGAACCCAACAGTGGTCGGGCGAGATGTCGTGTGAAATCGTCGTCTGGCTGGCTAGAAGATGTCGCACTAAGAAAAAAACACCAAGAGCAAAATCCTTCGTTGTCGGGAACGAAGGAGAGACCGAAGGACGCGAGCAAGCTTGTCGTCTGGCAAAAAAGAGACAATTCGCGAGTAGAACGAAGGAGAGAAGCCCTTCGTGTCGGGTACAACCAAATCGAATGACGCGAATCTTCGTCGTCGGAGACAACGATGCCCGTGGAGGAAGCCGATAGTTTCAACGTATGGAATCGCCATCTGGCGAATCCCTAGAGCAGCCCGATGCCGACGCATACACCATTAATCTCATATATATATATATAGACACGCACACACAATAGGGCCATGTAAACTGGTATTTTTATGCATTTTGGCTTTCAAAAGCGTTAGTCCCCTTTTATTAACTGCGATCTTATGGAAGTTTTTTAAATTCCTCATACACCTTGCCCATATGGCATTTTAAAAATCAGAACTGGCTTTTTGTACTTCCTAGGGACCTATCATGCATCTAAAAAGGTGTATTCATATAAATGTACGCAATGACACATCATGCTCCTCATATGAGCAAAGCTTATTCAAAGAATATTTTCCTGAGTTGAAATTGCGGTGCCCCATGATATTATACCACGCCATTGGTGGGGTCATCGAATAATTTAGCAGAGGTCAAATAATTACACTTAGAGACGTTTGTGTAACACAACTACGATTGCATCATACAATCCTAAAGGAATGGGGAGGGGGATGGGATCTTCTTCATAGCTAAAATTCTCAATTTCCATTATCTTTGCCAGCATAATCAAATTACATGATATTGGCAACTATTTATAAAAACAGGCCTTATTTCAAAAGAAAACTTTAACTTAGACAACTAGTTACCCTACTTAATGATAAATTATACATTAATTCAGGACACAATGATAAAGAAAAAGATGGGAAAGTGACGTGGAAAACGATAGTGTCTTAAACAAATAGACAAACAAGAATTTGGTGATCATGGATTAACTAAACTAAACAGTAGAAAACCAATGGACTGATATGCTTTTCAGAAAGTTAAAGTAATAATAAATTATGGTTTAGACATAAAAAGGTGATACCACTAAGCTAGTTGTTGTTGTAGCAGATCAACAGTGATCTCATTAGTACATTTATCAATGCCTAAATAGCTAGAGTATGATTCATTGAGAGAAATGTAATGTCAGGAGTTTGAATTTATTGCTTGTTTAGTTGGGTTGGTTTAGCTTGGTTTATTTGATTGAATTTTGTCGGTTGCCTGGGTTTGATTGTGTAAGTTATGATCTCGAAAATAGGTTACATTTGATTGTGTTTTGGAAAGTTGGCTAAGTAGCCATTTTTGTTTGGTCAGTGAGGTGTGGAAAGGGTGACTTGGCTAAGATTTTTATTGGAGAATCAAATTGATCTAACAAAAATGATTGTGCTTTGGATTGAATGGAAACCAATGAACCTACTGTTATGTTGGGCCCAAACATGGCACCCTGCCCACACCAAAACTAGAAGGGGTTCCAAAACTAGAAAATACTGAAAAATAAATTAGAGACATAAAGAAAAATCCTAAAAATGCTGAAATACATAGTATCAGGTGGCTAGAGAGCAACCCAATTTGGTTTTGCCTCTGCCTCTGGTTCTCAGAAAGGAGCAAACTAATGAGTTGGTAAGATGATTGTTATTTCCAGTAGTAAACAATGTATCATCCAACATGTTCCTGAGCTGGAGTCGGCCTTCATTCTTCTTCTTCCTCCTGGAACAAACCTGTCATTCGTCTTCCGAAGATTGGCTCACATGTTCTTGGTCTAATGTGTGCTGGAGATGTGCAGATTGTTGAACATTAGAAGCATCTACATGTTGTCTCGGCGTCAGCAGCAGGCTCTGCTAGGGTTTTGCCCGATGGCGATTCCCGACGCTTAAACTATCGGATTCACTTATTTCCTCCGCCTAAGCTTGCAAGTCGTCTCTCTAACTCGACGACGTCGTTTTTTGTTCGCCTTACCGAAGACGATGACGATGTCTTCTGTTTCGCATGTCGTCTCCTAACCGACGACGCGATTTTTTTCTCGCATTCGCCTCATCTTGCAAGCGCCCAGAGACGACGAATCGCACGATGTCTCCTAAACGACGACGCGCCTCGCTCGTCCTGCCCGACAGACGTTGTTCGCACGTCGTCTTGCAGAAGGTCGCGCTCGTCGTGCCTTGCAGACGGTTTGCATCCTGTCCGCCTCTTTGCTGCCCGCCAGACTATTTCTCTCCTGACGTGACCATCTTGTTAGGGAGATGGCCTCGATGCTCTGTTTCTATGTAAATGCCCTTGCCGGCGACTTGCCCTTTCCTGCTAGTGCCCCTCCAAGTTCAGCGTCTGGTTTTGCTATCGGTAAGTCCTGCATTGTTACAGAATTATTCAATGAGGCTCTTGAAGGTGGAAGTGATCACACTTTTATTAAAAAGCTTGGACAAAAAATGGGAAGCCTGCACTTATGCTCACAAAGATTGAAACCAGTACTCTTGCATCCTCTTGACGTTTTTCTCAAGTGGGGAAATTCCTTTATGGTCACCCAAAACTGTAGATCATTAGGAAGGAGTTTGATGCTATAAAACTATTGGGCAGTTGAAACATCGGTCTACTTGACGGTAGACATGTACTTATTTACCTATCTCATGATGTTGATTACACTCGCATTTTCGCTCGAAAAGCTATCAAGGTTGACAATCATTTTATAAAAATTTTGAAGTGGACTGTTGGTTTTATTTCAAAAGTGGAGTCCCCTATCATTTATGTTGGATAAAATTTCCTGGGTTAAAATTACATCTGTTCAACATGGAAATCATCTACTCTTTAGCAACTGCTTACGGGAAACCTCTCATGGTGGATAGTCCTATGAATATGGATTGACACTATTCACAACAGGTATTGACAAACGGTTGAAATGGAACCACATCCTCCGTATTGCTCTCATTGTAGTATGTTTGGCAACAGCTTTACTATTTGTTATCGTTTGTATTCTCATCTAAGGTCGAATATTACTAAAGAATAGCCACCTATTATCTCTGTTGAGAAGATGCAACCCGATCCTCTTCTCAACACCACAGTTCCTGAGGAAGAGCAATATACTACAGCTACAAATCCAGTTGTGCTTATACCACCCACTGTTATTGAAGAAGACTCTCTTACATGCCAAGACACTTTGTGTGTGTGTGTGTGTGTGTGTGTGTGTACGTCGGGATATGTCAATTTCTTTATGCTAGGGTTTCGCCATCATGGCGAAACCTGGTCTCCTCGTCAATTGCAGTTCGTCGTATCTCTTCTCCATCGCGCTTCATCCACGTCGTTTGGCGTTGATTTCTTCGTCGCGCACTGTTACGCGCGTCTGTCAGCTGCGCCTCGATCTCGGTTTCGTTCGGCTCTCCCGACTTCTTCATCGCGAGTTCTCAGTTGCGCTCACTCGCCAGAGTTCGCGGATGTCTGCGTTGTTTGTGTCGATCGACAACTTGCTGAAGAAATGGCTTCTTTCGAATATGTTTCCGCAACGATACCACGACAATTTTGCTCTTGGCATTGAAATCAGATTTCTCAAAAAAACTTCCCGTAAAAATGGCAAACCTGCAATCTTTCTCACTGAGGCAGAGATCTTCATTCTAGCTTCGCCCTGCCAACTGTTCTTAGTAGGTAAGTTTCTTTATGGAAACCCTGAACTTGAACTAATTTGAAAGGACTTTGAGTGGAATTTGAGCAAATGAAGCTGAAAGGGGGTTGGAAGATCAGTAAATTGGATGGTCGCCACATTCTTATTCAATTATCAAATGATGAAGACTACACCCATTTGTTTGCAAGAAGATTTCTTCGAATTAAAAACCAGGTGATGAAGGTTTTAAAATGGACGGTGGATTTTGTACTGAACCTCCTACCATTCCTGTTTGGCTGCGCTTCCCAGGTTTGAAGACCCACCTTTTTTATCAAGAGATTCTCGTTACTTTAGCAATGGTATACGGTAAACCCCTCAAAGCTGACACGCCTACAGTGAATCTGACTCGGCCTTCAGAGGCCAGAATTTTGATAGAAAGGGATATTACTTTACTTTTTCCGGGAGAAATATAGATTGACACACAACATCAGAGATTTTGGCACCAAGCAGAACTTGAACATTAACCACTTTATTGTACCCACTACCGTATGTTTAGACATTTTCCTTCTCAATGTTATCAGTTGCATCCGAATTTAAAACATTCAAGTAAAAAATCAGCCCCATCTTCTACCTGTCTCTTTTCACTCCTGAGTGCATTCCACAGACTATTGAAACACCGGTTGAAACGATGTCACCTCCCCCTCTCACTACCGGAAACAATACTGTCTCTGTCCTTTCGACTGATATATTGGCAGATGGTTTACTTGGGTCCGATAATCAGGATAATATTGAAGCTCCACATCCCCAGGATGCATCAGGTATTGAAAAGACATGCTTACCATCTCTTCAGAATCAGAATGTTGTTACTGCTAGCCAGGAGCTGGGGGCTCATTCTCTCTTACATGCCCAACAATTTGTTGACCACACCGATCAGATGAGCCAGTCCTCGGATGAGGAATGACAGGTATACACATCTAGAAAGAAAAATAAGAATGGAGGCACACCCCAGCTTGGGAACTTAATGGTTGATACTTTAGTAACTTCGGGTAATGGAACGATACTCAGCAATTTGTTAGCTCTCCGCTCCTAGAACCAGAGGCAGAGGCAGGACCAAGCTGACTCGTGCCTAGCAGCTTATTTCCTGCAAGTTTTGTTTTTGTGTTTTATTTATGTTTCATCATTTTAAAATGCTAGTGTCTGATGTATCGTATGGGTAGGACACATTTTTTTGGGTCCTCTCATACCACATCTATGCATCCTTTCAATTTCAATAAAATTAGCCCTTGGGCATATATATATAGGGTATATATATATATATATATATATATGTGTATGTATGTATGTATGTATGTATGTATATGTATTGACATTAGCTACATTCATATATGCATCTATAAATCTATATGATGCATCTATTTCTTTATTTATGCTTGCGTATAAAATCAAATTAATTGACTTGAATCAAAACAAACATGATAAACTTGAGACTTGGTTCAAATACATGTATATTGAGTTAGCCTATAGCTATACTATGCTTGAATCAAGATCAAATTGAAAAGCCTTAAATTGTCCATGCTTCATGATTGGATTGGCAGTACCAAGTTAAGTTACTCGTAGCCCTGGCTATGAGAAAATCAACAAAAGTTGTCCTTTTATATGCAAGTAATGAAGGGATTATTATTATTATTGAAGAGATTTGGAGTTTGAATTGAAGGGATTTTTGTGAAGTGTAAATTTAATTCTGAATTTTGGATTTTTAAATGAGAGAGCTCTAGAAGATTTTTCTTGGAGAGCAGAATTAGGTGCTTTAGCTTTAGGTTTAGGTTTAGGTTTTGGTTTAGAAGGATTTTGATGTGAAGGAAGTTAATGAAGGAGAGAAAAAGCTATTAGTTGGAACCGTGTGTGTGATGGGAGAAATTATTAGCTGCGAACAACATTCATGCGTCTGAATATGGAGGGCTAAAGGTAGCCAATAGTCACCTATTAATATTTTAATAATTTTTTAATAAAATCCAGCATGCCCAGCTAGTATTCTTTACTTGTTCCACCGCTAAATGCAGTTAAGTATGGTGTTAAATATGGATAATAAATGCAATATTGCATAAAACATTCTCAATGTATTGATTGCAATTAAAATTATTCACGTATTGTTGATCTCAAAATGTGTCATGTTGATGCAATTAGATTGCCAAAAATGCTAGAAGGGACCCTTGCAATCAATTGAGTTGCCACATGGTGAAAATGAAATATAGCAAATGCAACATTGCCAAGTGTGAATTGAAACATGTCAACTAAAACTAATTCATCGACTCTTCCGCAAAGTAGACTTCATCGACATTACCAAATCTTCAAAGTTAGCTAAGGATATTTGCATTGTTCTTCATGTTAAATGAGAATAAGTTGAAAATTTTACTTAAATAATCTAGCTTTATGATATCTAGATTTAACTCTGTCTCCTCTTATGAAGGAGATGGAATGGTCCAAAACTAAAATAAAATAACCTTTTTAATTTTGAGGTCCCACTGTTTGTTTTATAAAATGATTAAATATTAAGGCCATTTTTTTTTGTAAAAATTAGAATTTCATAAAAAAACTCCAAAACTAAACGTACTCGTCCAAAGGCACTTTTAGGATGTGTGACCTCCTTTGAAGTTACACCAATGAGATAAAATCATGAGACCATTAGGCCAAAGCGGACATCATCTTGATTTGTGAGAGTTCGGCTGTTACACTATTAACTAAAATGCTTGAATAAGGATATAACATAATAGTAAGGTAATTACATTGAATGAATCATTTATGAAATATCAAGTGTCAAAATATTATATGCAATTTTCTTGTGAAATGCACTAGTAGTTACAGCTAGATCGATCATATTATATTATTCATTTGTTTATTTCATTTACTTTATATCATATACTTAAGATATATCTTGTATGAATGTCTTGGTTAATTAACAAACATAAGTAATCCAACTGAATAAAGCCCAAACCATATATCATGATAAGTCGACCGCCATGTTTAAACTTCCATGATAGTTATTGAACCATCTCTCAAATCTATATCACGAGAACCACGTTAAGGATCTCGTCTGTTCAGTTTGTTGCTTATAGCATAATATTGTCAATTCATCACGGATAACATAATCTTTTTTATACTCAATGCTTTTTACATAAAACATTTAAATGCATATCTTATGCATGATGAATTTGCTAATCAACATTATGCATCAATATGCAACTCTTAATTTGCTAAATCAACATTATGCATGATGAATTTGCTAATCAACATTATGCATCAATAAAAGAATACAGTTTTTAATAGCATCCCTAAAACTTCAACATGTGCTTTGCATAATTTATAATTGATATGATGAATGGTAGAACATAAATATTTACTTTGCAATATGAACTATCTAGTGTATACCTTATATTTTATTCTATATTAATATAAACATTTGCATGCATTAGACTTGAGTAATTTTGGTCTATGAATTGGAAATTGAATATTTTACTCGAATTGATGATCAACACTTGGACAAGCTTCTTTCCATCTATTACTACGTAAATTTGATATCTTCCATACAAAATGTGAATTATAAATTACTTTTAGCATAATCTTTTTCTCACTTACCGAACCTAATTTAACTAGAAATAATTTCAAAATACTCTAAAGTGAATTGGAATGGAATACGGACGCTTATATGAAAAGCCGATGTTCTACCTCAAAACCTATTTCTTTTTTTTTAACCTTTGAAAATTTTTGGGTATGTCGCATTTCACCTATCACAAGATTTAAAGAACAATTACAATACTGAAACAATAGCGTCTCTCTTATCCTTCAAGTTTTGATGTTCACTATATTTTGTTTGTTAATTTACCTTTTGATTTACTGTGCCATTTTCTCATTTGCTGCTTCAAATTTCTTTCATTTAATTTTTTCTTTATGCATGATTGTGAAGCCTGTGGATCATGCTGAAAAGCCTATAGATTTGGGAAGTGCTGTTTCCATTCTAAGGGGCGAGAAACAGAACATTCGAAGAAAAGTGAAGCGTGCTAGGATTGACCAGATTAGAATCAGCCTTGGCCTTGCAGATTCACAAAGGACTCCGATGGTAAATATCTTCCAGAACATAGCTTTACTCAATCTCTTTCATAAACTATGCTCTTTATTCTTTACTGTACCTTTCATAAACTTGGGTGCTCGCTGGGAAACATAAATGTCTTCAAATGTGTTTAACTGTTGTTACCTTGAAAATTTTTAATAACCAATAAATTTCAGGAAAATGTCCTTTTATGGTCTGCTATTTTTTTTTTATCACTATAGTGTTGGAAATTATAATCTCTGTTGAGAGATCAAGTCTACTAATTAAGTAGATTATGGCTTTTATAATCATAATATATTTATCTTAAGCTCATACAACGTGGAGAGCTTCCAAAGCGGGTATTTAATATCCTTTATTCCATTAATTATGTCCTTGTGAAGCCTGGAGAATCTCTGAAGGACTTCTACAAAAGAACAAACACATATTGGCAAATGGCTGCTTATGAGCATACCCAGCATACTGGAAAGGTCAGTAAATCTCAGGCTAAGAAATAGCTATCTCAGCATCTTAATAGTTGGAAATAAATTAGTATTGTTCTGTTGTTTATTCCTTTTTTTGAAGTCATGCAATTAGTTTGGAAAGGATGCATTTATATTGAAAATTACAGCTAATTTGCACTAGATGGTCACTTTAACCAATAACTGGGAAACATCCAGCATGTTGTTACATTGATGTTATTTTCAGAAGTATGAAATTTACTCTGTTGAATTTAGATCTCATTCCTCATTAATATCCATATTCAATGTCCCTTATTATGAAATTTTGATCTCTTACATTTTCCTGAAATACTCTTTTCATCCAAACATCTCCTGATTTTTAGATGCTTTAATTTTTTTTATTCTACCAAGCTTTACTTGACCTCTCCACCATTATTTTGCGTGGCTATCTGGGAATGAAGGCATGAATCATAGGTGAGTTTATGATGCTGATTTGTCGAAACTTTATGTTGCTCTTTCTTCCAATCTTCCATTTGGACTTTAAAAACTTTGAGCTTTCGGTTCTCATGCATGTTAGTTTTTTGCTCTAGCTTCATATTGAATACCTAAACTTGAATTTTTTACTTAATATGTCACCTTACGTGTGAAAAAGTGTATTCCACTTCTTAAAGGTTAAAATATTGATATTTGTAATGTGATATGAAAGATTTGGGTGGTATGAATGTAAAAAAGTAAAGCTTAGATATGTAAATACATAGGAATTGAGTATTCTTTATGTAAATGGCCCAACAATAATTACATGGAAGGTAAAGTTGAAATCATGGTATATTTCCTCCTAATTGCATTGTCATCAAACATGACTTTATTTTCTAATGTTTCTCTCACAACCAAACTGTAATTCTGGACTGTGGCATAAATTCTACAATTTGCCGTCCCTTTTTTTTTTTACTGTTGCTTTTTTATTTTTATTTTTTTGAATAAATGATGAACTCCAGGAGCTTCGCAAAGATGGTTTTGATCTTGCTGAAGCACGATTTAAAGAACTTAAGCCCATACTCGATGAGGTGACTAAAATATTATATATGGATTTTCTTTTCTTTTTTGTTTTTCCCCTTTGATGTATTGATTCTGTAAATAACACGTTTCTTTGTCTTTTTTCTTCTTTTTTGATTCCTCCAATTGTGTATTGAAGCTGGCTATACTTGAGGCTGAGCAGAAGGCTGAGGAGGAAGAAAATGCAGAAATCAGTTCAAGAGCAAGGGGTGATAAGCAGAATAAACAGCGAAATCCTCTGAGATAGAATACCTATTTTATTACTTACTATGCCTGGTTTTTTTTTTTTTTTTAAAGGGTACGTTTGGGGTAGTTTGAGTGTGTTAGGATAAGTAGTTTACAATGAAACGTGGCCCGCGGGTCGACTGCAGAAGTCGACTCACAACCTGCGTTTAGTGTAAAATGGAACAGCATTTTCAGATAAGCAGGCAAAACGCACGATCCAAACGGTACCGCGACGTTTTCAAAAATGCCCACACAATTATAAGTTACCCCAAACGGGCCCTAAATCTGAATAGATTTGTAATAGAAACGTATTTATCGTATTCAAGTTTGTTAATGAATTATCTATTTTTGGTTTCGAACTAATTTTTTTAATAACTTATGTCACTCTTATTTATTATTGAAATTTTGTTCAAGGGTATGTCTGAATTCAAGATAGGGCGAGTGAAGCTCATAAATTATGAATGTTATTGTAAAAAAGCTATAACATAACATTGTTTTTTTTTTTTTTTTTCTCACATCTTTTCAGTATCTCATTTAAATAGTTTCAATATTTATTAATCCTTAAAATTATTGGGAATATCAACCGTCAATTTTTTTAAAAAAATTTTTTTGCTTGTTTTAATATAATATTTATATCATATACTTGGCGCAAACAACACATCCAATGCACAAATCTAAATAATACATGATTTTTATATGATGTAAAAGATTCGAGGAAAGCATAATTTAAGTGATGATATGTGCATGGATACGAATTCAGTGGCATGCATGTAAGATCCCAAAATACAAAATTCCTACCAACGATCAACAAACAGTAATGGAGCATATAATTTTGTTCATGTGCAAGTCGTCAACGGCTTTATTAAAGGAAAAAATCAGATTTAAACTGATTATCAAATCAAAATCAAACAAAATTAAGTTAAATATGGCCTTCTTACTCGGTGAAGAAACCAAGCAGGAAAGTGGCCTACAATAACTTCGCTAATTCATAAGAAAATTGAAAAAAATTTCATAAATTTCTCGTTATTTAATAAATCATGTAAAGTTCCACGTCACAAATTTGAGAAACTATTTCACACGAAATTCTTAATGCTGTGCCAAAACTAAACCAGAGCGCTGTACTTACTGTTCAAATAAATGACACTCATCACCCAACTCTTCACGGTAGACAATCACTGCAGTTCACAAGTAACAAAATATAAAAACTTTATGGAAGAAAAAATAGTTAACCTTTAAGACAAAGATATTAGATATGGTTGCAGTTAATGTATGGAAACACTAGGCAGTTATTTTTTGATCCCTGATCTTGCTTATCTTAGCATTTATCAGTTTATCTAATATGGGAGGCTCCAGCGGGATTGGATCTAGACACCGCTCATGAGCTGCATTGATAACCTGAAGCAGAACAGAAATAATATTAATAAAATGTCTAAAATTGTTTCCAGTTTACTGTTTGGTGGCAACCAAAGCACAATAAGAAGAAAACAAAATCAGAATCGGCTTCAAAATTATTGGAATTACTTCGAAAGGTATATAATCCAAATTTTGATTGGATGCTCGTATGTAATGCTCCTCTCAAAGTGAATCCAACTGAACAGTTTTTATTAGATATTCTATTGCAAAAACTTTTCAGTAGAATATTTTGCAATTAGGGGGAGAGCAAACATTTGTTTTTCACATGTTTTAGGGCGAAACTGAATAGCCTTTTTTTTTTCCTTTAATACTTTGCAATTAGGGGGAGGCAGATTTGCATACATACCACACATTTATTAAGTATTTATATATCTAACACCTAAACATTCATAATTACATGCATTTCACTCGAATCTTTAACATCGCGTCAATTGTATCACCATTACTATCTTTTTAAAAGTGAAATACACATTTTCATGCATGGATTTATGACACCAAGGTGTCAAAAGTATATAAATATTAAACTTTGGGTGTTAAATACATAATGTGTGTCTGCTATTAATATGAACCTGGAAGTTTTATTTGCATGACAATAAACATGCTTTTATAATGAAATTTTATGGGCTATTTAGGATCCATCAGCTACTAAGATGAACCTGGAAAAGCCCAGCAAATTACTGACCAGAAAATAGAAGAATATAACCGCTAAAAGCATAATGACTACCTCTTTGAGCAGGAAATCAATGACTGCTTCATCATCAACATATTCTTTCAGAAGATTCTTCAGAAATTCAATATCCAATTGGATTTGTTGGTATCCACTTCGATTTAATGTTTGGAGACGCACAAATTCTTGTAAGCTTTTGAGACATAGTTTGACAATAGTTGATACAACTGATTCCTGGAAGGCATGAATGAACTCAGAATCACAAAGGCTGAAATGGATAAATGTTTGGTGGTTCACTTACTGGATGCTAAACTGTAAAAAAAGCAGACTTTGAAGTAGAACTCACTAAAATAAAAATAAAATTGAATAAATTGTAGTAAGTTCTGGGAGCAATAAATCTTGGCAT
>NEWO01000015.1:255909-279141 GCA_003013225.1 Phalaenopsis aphrodite
AGCATGAATCTGGCCAAGCCATGTTCAGTTGATCAGCACAATGAGCAGGCTCCATTTGTTAAAGTATTAAAATTGTGATATAATAGTAAGTTTGAGTTTGTTATGGTTTAAAGTAGAACTTTAAAGAAAATACATATATAAAACAAACTAGCTGGCTCAGCCCAATTCCACAGTATCCAATCCCATCTTCGTATCTTGCACTCCATCAACCTCCTCATCTTCCATCCTCTCCATATGTTCCACATCCTCTGATGAGTTTTTTATATCATAAGATCATCCTCTAACAAAGCCAGGTTGACGTGGCAACAGCTGCGCCCTTAAAAAATGTTGCTCATGAAATTAGATTCAGGGTTTATTTCAAGAATTTTACTTATTTAATTTTTTTTTACTTTATTCTGACTAAATTAGTTTCAACTATCCTTCAGGTAATATTTGATTTTAATTTTGACTTAGTTATAATTTAGACATAATTAAATTTGACTTCAAGTTGAATTTAGCTAATCTTGTAAACCCTATTTCTATAAACAACATATCCATGATTTGTATTTAATTAGTTAAACAACGAATTGAAAATTATGTCCTCATCATACCCTTTTCCTTTCCAATCCTCTTTTTGCTACCCTCAACAAGATTATTTGACAACAAAGAAAAATGATAATAATTTGCTAATTCCAACTTCGTGCACGCTCTTGTTGATTCCGTGTTGTTCTTTTCAATTCTTTCATAGTGCCTATTTCTCTCCTCGCTACCCTTGATGACATCAACTCAGCATTTGTCACCAGATGAATAAATGCACCTCATTGTTTATTTCCTACGAGCCCCACTCTGTGTTATGGTGATCCTTTTCTGCTTTAACCGGCTCATTGGCTACACAATCAGCTCTTTATTTGAGCTTGACAAACAATATAGAGAGTGGCATAAAGCTCAGCAAAATTTGCAATCAATTTATTGAACAAAAACAACGTCAAAGGTGAATGGATTTCCAGATGGATTTTTAGGTCGACAAAAACTAATGCATATAATCAGAACTAAGAAAATATTGAGATTTCCCAAAAAGAAATTCAAGAAAAATGTTAAAATATATTCAATATAAATATATAAAAATAAAAATTGGTAAATTAAAACAAGCTTGTTTTTTTGGTATTGGAACATGACTAACTATTCAACAAAGTGCAAGATAAGAAGTCCTGCAAACCTGAGTGTATTCAACTTTAGTGAATATTTCCATTTTTTGCTCAAATAATTTTGCAAGATGGCTCTCCAAAAACTGACTTTTAGCACGTTGAGTATTTGATCGACTAAATTTATCCTCACGCAAAGGGTTACTACGAGAAGAATTTGTGCTTCCATTGCTGTCAGAACGGCGATGTCTTCTTGTAAGACTACGTTGTAAGACCTGTCTCACCTCAGCAACAACACCATCCAACTGTGAAATAAAATACATAAATTACCAAGACAATTTGTTTCTCCTTCATAATATAAGGAATGGATATCTTCCACTAAAAAACCGCCAAACCACAACAAAACATTACATAATATGATGAAGCTAGCGGTCATTTTCCAAAACAATCCTACAAACGGGTGAAGACAATGAGTCTCCTATGCATTTAAGTCTCACTAAGAATTCATTGTTTTTTTTACTTTAGCTGTCTAACATTTATTTTTAGTGAATTCATTATATAAAGCTGTAAAGGATCGGACCATAGAGAGTTTTTTAAGTGCGTATCTTTTAGTTCTAGACATTTCTTGATGCCTAAGGACGAATAGCTTCCATCCATTTCAGATGGATGTGATGAAGAACAAATCAAAAAGTTAAACATTTTATGAATTGAGAAATTAACATAGATGGTAAGTCTGGGACAAAATAGATGAAAGTAAAAAAGTTTAGGGACTAATTTGACCAACAATTGTCATTAAAACATATATAAATAAATCGTATTTACTTTTCAAATCCATATATTTATTTGGAATTTGGTGCACTTATAAATAATAATTTCATGGCAAATATTCCAACTAAAACATGAAGTATCAAACATCTTGTTTAAATTTCAAACTAAATTCTCCTCGACAACGCTAAAAAAATACATTGCTGCCTCACAAGAAATTTCACTTTTTTTGGACTAAATGTTCCAAAGTTCAACACGAAAGTATGGCTAAAAAAGTTTTTGAAAATAGAGCATGCCTACCTCTTGAAGAAGAAGATCCACAAACATATTAACCTCTCGTGGTTCCTTGTGCTGAGCATACATAACAATAGGCAAAACAAGCATGAGTAGGCAACATCATCTATGATATAAAAAGAAATAAGCAAATAAGAATGCAAATAACCTTAATCCAATTGGGAGTTGTGAATCTCTTTTTGAGTATGATGGATAGGTTTTGAGATCTCATGTTTATATACTGGAAAAAATAGACATTAGATGCTTGGTTGAATGATTTTAACCAAATGGTAAATTTATTTAGAAAAACAGCTCAGAAAAACTTGATAGCAAAAAAAAAAAAACAGAAAACCTTAGGAAGTGATATGTTCCTCATAAATTGGTGCCCATTGAAATCAGCTTACACTTGCGAGCCCTAATTACTCTACCACCGCCACCGCCACCCCACACCACACCCCCATCTTGGGCCTATTTGTGAACAAGTACGCCAAATTAGAGGATTCAAGTCATCCGTTTCATTAAATTTGATTAGAAATCATTACTATCATCTCAATCAAGTAGCTTGAGTATGACATGATAGAAGTGCATCGAAGACTATTTTGAGATCAATTTTGAATCATTCTACTAGCAAAGGCTTGTTGTGCCATCCTGACTAAATGGTTCAGAGCCACGTAGCATGGACATTTATAACATTAAGGCATTAGACATGATAGGCAATGGCTAAAAGGCACAACATAACAATATTCTAAAAGGCATGGTATTACCAATTTTTGCACATGAGTTTAATTGACATGAAAGATTGTGCCTAAGCCATTTGGTGATGTGGGAGCAACATGTACAGAGATGCCTTATGCGACCTCGCGCTCAAGGACCAGGCACTGAAACCTCTTGTAACCATGCGAGCTTCAGTTTTGTCAGTTTTGTCATTGTTGTGGATTCAGCAAATCCTCTTGGGCCCCTCTTGACTATTCTATTTCTATTATTATTATTATTATTATTATTATTATTATTATTATTATTATTATTATTATTATTATTATTATTATATGTGTGTGTGTTTCTGATGTTTTAATGTAAATTTTTTCGTGTGTTTTGTTCGAGAGAGCTGTAGTTATTTTATATTTGCCTTTGAGGGTTATAAATGAGGGATGAGTGGTGCTCCGATTGTATCTCGTGCCCGAGGTGGTGACTATCCCTCCCATCCTTCCCTTTACCTTCACCGCTACCTTCCTTGCTGCAGTCGCTCGAAAACAACCCTCTTAGTTTTTCTTCCTACAATAGCAACCAGCTGTCTGCCATCCTGGTCGCCACCTTACTCTACCATCTGAGCGCTTTCCTCCATCTTCTCCCAACCCCTACACTTATTGTTCGCTGTTGTTCCAGCCACATAAAACACATCTCCATAGCCTAGCTGCTGCTCTAGCCCTTCCCCTATGTTGTCACTGTTGTTCACTAGCTCAACACCATTTCTTGTGTTGCCTCGCTACTGTCACAACTATGGTAACCACCTCCCTGCAACCTAGTTTTTGTTCCTGCCACCCAGAACCGCCCCTAATCGCCGGTTCTTTTTTGTCCAATCCACCACCACCACCACCCAAGATCCACCCTAATTTGAGTGCTTATCTCGTGTCTAATGTTCTTTTAGATATATGGATATCGTGTTGTTGCATTTTCACCTTCAATTGTATTGGTTGTAACTGACAATTTATTTTTAGTAATAATTTTTTTTTTCTATTGTGGTTTAAATTAACATCGGTATCATTTAGTATCAGAGCTAACTTAATCATAATTCTATCCTAGGGCTTCTAGCATTCGTACCCCCAAATACCCAACCCTATATCCACACAAATTTCCTTCCCTCTGCTAATTTTTTGAATTTGCCACTCCATATTTGTGTTCCCCACTCTACATCATCCATACACACCTTATTTACCAACACCCAAATCCTAACCACGCCACCAAAGAGACAATTTTCAAAGACCTGAAAGGATGGAAAGATCACGATGTAGTTTATGAGAAATTTGCAAAAAAGATGTCCAAGAGTCTTCTATAGAAGATGTGCGGCAAAAAAATCCTCTAATTGAAACAGAGGTCTACCACCTTAGAGAAGAGGCAATCCAAAAGTGTTGCCCGTAGCTCCAACGGTTTCTTGCTAGATCGAAGGAATAAAATGAATCACTTCTAGCATTAGGATGTCAAGGATGAAGAACCTCTACCCCAAAGTTTGACTTGAAATATTTGAGATGCCAGAATGTCGAAGTAAAGGTGGATTTGTCAAATTTTTACGACCACTTAGATCCAGAAGAGTATCAAATGGCTCCAGGCGGTGAAAATTTCCTTTGAGTACCAGAACGTCTCACCGGACATAAAGTGAAACTAGTTGTCATCAAGTTAAAGAAGAGTGTATTGTTATGGTGGGAAAATTTGAAACGCATATGCTAGTGCAAGAGAAAAGACAATACCACTACCTAGTCTGAGATGAAACACGAGATGCAACGCTAGTACCAACCAGTGCATTACAGACAAGATGTGCTAATCTTAGCTTCAACAGTGGAAATGCGACATTACCAGATGATCAACCCACCCCACAGACAAAGTATAACCCCGGGATCGAGTAGCAAGAGTACAACAAGTGAAACATCCAAGCACACTCCAATTGAGGAAACACTAGTTCAGAGTGGAGAACATGTGGGAGCCAATCCACATTCTCAAATTCGTCCTAGCAAGAAAGTGTTTCAAATGCCACTAATTTGGGGATATTGAATCAGATTGCACAACCAAAATAAACATCTCTTTCACTAATGAAGGAGTAATTGAAGAAATAGTCATTGACATTGAAAACGATGAAGACATCAAAGATGAGCGTCAACTTTCAAGCAGCCGAGAAAGAGAAGGTTGTGACTCAAGGAGCCCACAAGAGAGAACCCAGCTGGAATAATTGAAATTGTTCTAGAAGATAGTGAATCTGAGATACTGGGTGTTCATGCAAAGTATGAGATTATGGTGCATCGTGCTACCTTTTTGCAGGCATTGAGAAGAGCATCAATTGGACTAACATTGCATGTCCAAAAGAGGAAAAAATATTATATCAGAACTCCGCATGTATAGCTACTTACGGAGTTCAATCTCGAGTTGACACGTGGAAGACTGAAGCCCACACACATAAAAAATGAAAAAAAGAAAAAAAAAACCCACGACTCGACACGACTGATGCGTTATAGGAATATTCTATCGCATGGGAATATTCTCTCGCTTTATTCTGAATATTTTTCGCGTTATTCATTTGTTATTGGCGTTTTATTTAGGTGACTCAACCAAATGACAAGATAAAAACTTTTAGTGATGTGTTATTAATGTCTTATGAAAGTGATTTTAAGTTAATATTGTTGTTTAAAGAACAATAACATCTCAAAATCACCTCAGTCACTGTTTTTAATGTGTTATTAGTGTGTTATTCATATGTTATTGATATGTTACTGAGGTGATACAATCCAATGATAAGATAAAAATTTTTATTGATGTGATATTCATGTGTTATGGAGGTGATTTTGAGTTGTTACTGTTGTTTCAAGAATAATATCTTAAAATCACCACAGACACTATTTTTAATATGTTATTGGTATGTCATTCATGTGTTATTGAGGTGATATAATTCAATGATAAGATGAAAACTTCTACTGATGTGTTATTCATGTGTTATGGATGTGATTTTGAGTTGGTATTGTTTAAAGAACAATAACATCTCAAAATCACCTCAATAACACACCAATAACATATGAATAATGCAAAAAATATTCAGAATAACGCGAGGGAATATTCCTATAACACGACAGCAATGATAAATAACGCAAAAAAAAATTTCTTATAACACATGGCAAAGCTCTGTAACGCAGAGGAATATACATAACAAGATGGAATATTACTATAACGCATCGGCAAGGGTAAGTAACGCATTGGTAGGGCCAGGTCGAGCGTTTTTGTTTTTTTTCATCTGTTATGTACGTGAGCCCCGACCTTCCACGTGTTAGCTCGAGATTGGACTCCGCAAGCAGCTATGCATGTGGAGTCTTGATGTAATATTTTTTTCCCAAAAGAGCCATGAGTTTGAGGAGCTTGTACTAGACACATGGCAGCCTTAGATAAGAAAATTTTAGAATTCTTAGATGCATAGCCTGCCTTCTGAGTTGCCCCTACAAAGGGAGGTCCAACATATTAAAAATGATGAGCTTTTGAGCTACTTCTGGAAGACCATGTGGAGTCATTTGGTTATTAAATTCGATTCAAGAGATAACTCGCTGACAAAAGTTCAGACATGAGAGATGACCCACAGTGTTGGAAAATGCCTTAAGAGTTTTGCGGCAAAGAGCATTCTTAAATGGAATCCAGTTCCTGACAGAAGAAAAAGAGGTTTCTCATGAGTGGTTGCTCGTGGGAGTGGCTCGATCTACTATAGATTTCGTCTCATAGTTAATTCCTCCTCACATACTTGTTTACCATATACGTCCAGTGGGGCACGATAAGTGGTAAAAATAGTTTACAGATGTAGTGGCTCGAGAATTGATTCGTGAGAATACTCGTTTATCTACAGTGTCAGCTAAGAGTGTGTCAAAAGAGAATGGATACTTATTCTACTAGAATATAATTTGAAATGACAATGTCTGAAAGACTTTACAAGAGGGTACATAACTTTGTTATATTTATCTAGGCCAACCGGACGCCATACTACAAGAAGAAAGAAATTTCTACGAATGAGGTCGAAGCTCTAGTAACCACGGGAGACTGCTGTGAGAGCGCCACATACAAGGACGCCTTCTACGATCCTACGTACAAGGATCAGACATGAAAACCTCCCACAACCATGCAAGCTTCAGTTTTCACACCAGAATCGAACCGGTTCAAGTTTTGTCATTGTTTTAGAGTTGGTCCTTTTAGGCCACTCCTTGTTATCCTATCATTATATATTAGTGTTTCTGATATTCTAGGGTTAGTTTTTTTTATGTATTTCATTCATGACACAGAGCGGGACGCACAACTGCGAACGAACTGTGATGAGGGAAGGAAAACAACTGGAAGCTGCCCCCGATTCATATTTAGACCAAACGAGTTCAAATTTTGTTGACGTTAAGGAGTCGGTCAACCCTCTTGGGCCATTGTTAATTATCATATTCTTATATATTTGTTTTTTGTGTTTTAAGTTTGAAGTTTATGTTCAGTACAGTCTTTGGCGTCCCAATTTCTCCCTTCTATGTCAGTTTCCAAAGACAGGTGGTGCTCCAGTTGTAGCTCGTCCGTGGTGGTGACCTTCTTTCAAGGGTTGAGTGGTGCTCGGATGTAGCTAATTCCCTAGGGACTTTATCTTCGACCATCCATTTCCTTCCCCGCACCGCTTGCATCGCTACAAATCCTCATTCCTCACTGCAGCCGCATTAGACAGCCGTTGTTGCCGTTTTTTCCTACGATTCTCACCTTTCCAAACAACTCTCTTCCACTATATTTGTCTTCCTCCTCTTGAATCAGCCACCTACCCTTTATCTTGCTGTTTACAGCAGCCTACAGCCTTCCAGCACCCTAGACCAGCTGTCCTTGCTGTTTTACTGCAGTTTTCCCAATTCCAGCCACTGCCGCGGCCTCCCGCTTCGCTGCCCTCACTGTCACAGCTCTCCACCTTTGCTGCCACAGCCCAAAACGCTTTCCCTTTGCCGTTTTGCTGCTGCTCTAGCCGCCCACAAGCTCTACCACACATATAACTTCCAAAAACCTTACTTGTTGAATCCACCAACCTCCAAAACTCCAACCTTCCCATTCCAGTAATCCTAGACCTCCACCACCCTTGGGATATGCTTTTGTTGTTTTTTTTTGTGTCTACTGTTGTATTTCCCTTTTAGCATGTTGATTGTAACCGCATATTGACTTTTCCAGTAATAATATTTATTCTCTTATAATTACTTGGTTCCCGATATCAATTCGAGACAGCCATAGGCGTCTCAGATTTTCCCTTCGAGGGTTGTATCTGAGGGATAAGTGGTGCTCCGGCTGTACCTCAGCCCGAGGTGGTGACTATCCTCCGCTACCCTTTTTCGTCACCGCTGCCTTCCGTTCTGAAGCCGCCCAGAAACAGCCCTCTTGGTTGTTCTCCCTGTAGTTTCTCCGCCTCCTAGCAGTCAGTCTCCTGCCATCTTGGTTGCCACCCGACTGTACCATCCCAGCACCTTCATCCAACTTATCTCAGCCATCTGCCTCGCTGTCGCAGCCCCATAAGACCCTCACCTTGTTGCCAGCTGTTGTTCCAGCCTCCTAAATCGTAACCCTGCATCCTAGCTGTTGTTTCAGCACTTCCCCCGTGTTGTTATTGTTGTTCCAGTCACTCAAAACCATTCCCCGTGGCGCCCACCTGCTGTCCCAGCAATCAGAAGAACCTCCAAGCAGCCTAGCTGCTGTTCCCGCCGCCCAAAACCGCCCCAAGACGCTGGTTCTTCGCTTTCCAATCCACCTACCCCCATGCCACCGCCTCTCCAAGACCCCTAATGGCAACTACCACAACCCGAGATCCACCCTAGTTTGAGTGATTATATCTAAGTATGTTGTTATTTCAGATTTCCAAATGTCGTGTTATTGTATTTCACTTTCCGGTGTGTGGGTAATAACAAGCTATTTGTTTCCAGTAATAATATTTATTTTTCCAATTATGATTTGGATTAACTCCAGTATCACTTGGAGTTCTCTATTTCTCACAGACCAAACACAACTTGTGATCCACAATATTCTCTAATGACCAATAACTTTTATCCCTACAACAAAATTCTCTCCATCAACGCCCACTAGCAATATTCTTTCTTGATTAATCCGATAATACTTTATTTAAATGACCTCACTCGTGCATTCTTCAATATGGATCTAATTGCTAACAATTTGTGTCTTACTGCACTACTCTTCATCTTTCATGTATTGATCATGCCTTCTTAGGAGACCTGAAATTTTCGAACAATAAAACTAATTCCTTGATTATCACTACAACTTCTATTCAGTTAACATATGTTATGCCACCTTAAATGTAAGAAGTGTTAACCATATCCAAATTATTACATATGCTCAGTACTTATAATAGAAATCAGCACGATTTTATATTTCTTTGTTTCTTCATTATTGAGGTAATTATGTGTGTGTGTAGAGAGAGAGAGGTCTGTCCTAGGATGACAATTCAGTAAGCATAACCCCCTTTTAAAACGTTTGGTTAAAATATATAAACAACATAAAAACTGCACAAACAATCAACACTGAAGTGGTGAGTATATACACGATGCAAGAACTTTTCAGCAGCCGAACGAAATAATCGACAAATTTCTCCTGGCACAAATGCCGGTCCTCGTTCATAAGCTCGCACACCACCTCCAGAGAAATAAGCAGCAATTTCCTAACAAACATGAGACAAATTGTCAAATAATGTATCGCCTAAAAAAGAATCAATACAGATATGAAGTAGGCCCTTCATGAAATGTTCAAAAAAGAAATGACATGGAAAAGCAACAAGCTTCTTACTTCTGTTACTCTTGGAATTGCAGCTTGTTCTATATAAACTGAAACCTGGGCAAGCACCAGAACAAGACCTGTTTGCACTCTCTCTGCCTGTACTGAATCATTGCTCAAGTTCTTAGTGAACAAACTACCACTGCCACAAAGCAGCAGAAAATGTTGGTGAAGTTTCTGATAGAAGTCTTGGAATCCTTCTTGAACGCAGTCTCTAAGCAAGTCCCTCAACTTTACCAAGAGCTCAAAATTATCATCAAGAAGTTGACGAAATTCCTGAAATCATCAATTAGAGCTTTAAAATGATAAACTCTAAAGCAAAATGGGTGATGCAGAATGCTTACAAATCATATATATGGGTCTGAAAAGTAATTGCAGGAGCTGGGCCGCTAGTAGACAGTAATGTGTCTTACATACAAATTCTCAATAAGTTGAAATGGCGTTTGCATTAGAAAACAGTGAGTTTTTTTTTTATTACTGTTTTTAGTTGGCATTAAAATTTACTCAAAGTGAAGAATGCAAAGTAACATTAACATTTAAACTAATCAGTATCTCGACCAAGAATTGGCTTCTATCAATTACAGAGCATTTTATCAGGGTAAAGCTTAGAAAAATGCGAGATTGATGATATGACCGACTCCTGTATGAGTTAGGGTCGTACCACTAGGAGGTCCATGCTACCCTGAAAAACTGCTTTCTTGATGTTTTCCAACGCAATCTGCAACGGAGATTCTTTGGATCCTTCCTTTAACCTAGGCTGAATTCTGATGAGGTCTACCATGACAGCAGAAAACCATGCATTATTATACTACTACAAATACCATAAAGTTAATCAATAGATGGAAGATTTTAAAAATGATTCAACTAACCCAAGGGTTTACATAAGATTCAAGATCACATGTGAAGTATGTACAAATATATAGTCATGGAGATTTTTAGGAAAAAAAAAAAGAAATTGTTGAGGCAGTTCACGAATCAGATAAAACTCAAAGAGAAATCAAACAAAATGTGAAGCTAAAAATGAAAATTACAAAAGCACCATTACATAATGGCAAGGCGTACAAAATCAAACATAATGTTAATTTATCATGAAGATCCCATATCCAAGTACTCACATGGTGGAATTGTATTAGCACATTTATACAGAGTTATGTGCACCAAGCCTACCCGAGTCCAAATGGTCGGCTTTCTACACCTCCTCCAGGTATGGATACGTTAGCACTTACATGTTGACAGGCACACACTTCACGTCTCCTACCCTAAGGATATTGAGGGTAAGAGTTTGAGATACAAGTACATAAAATAAGATAGACATTACCTACATAACAATTTTTTTTTCGCTTACAGAACATTTTGAAATAGGCTTTTATTGTAATTGTAATTGCAGGTGGAACAAAAATGTAGTACGGGAGATGCGACCACTGTGGTTAAAGTTTATGGGGTTGAGATTGATGACTAACTATAAAGCCAAGTTAGAGTTAGCTTTGAGTCTCATTATATTGTATCGCATAAAGCCAAGTTAGAGTTAGCTTTGAGTCTCATTATATTGTATCGCATTGACTACACTAATAACTACTTTGGTTGAACAATAAACAGGCGATATGGGAAACCTATAGCATACAAATCATACTTCAGGTAGTCAAAGCATGAACTTATGGAGTTGCTATTTGATAGACTCGTGATCCAAATATTTGTTTGTCATAATTGAGTGTCACCAAGCATATTGTGCAATAAGACAGTTCGAGACTATAAAACTATACTGATATGAAAATATTGTATCTTATTTTTAAAGGAGAGAATGGCAGATGCAAGGCAGATGTTGATTACGTTAAACACCATATCAACCATATCCAATAATGGGAAAATAGGCGTGCACTAGGGATTGAGGTTAATGAAAATCTAGGTGATGATGATAGGTAGCTTAGACAATAATTGCACCAGAATAGATCTTAGACAACATTGTACTTACTAAAGACACCAAAAGAGCCCACACGGCTTATTACCCTAGGGAAGCTGGGGAGAGAGTACTGATACGTTGACATAATCCTTGCAATTAAGTAATTAATTTTATGTAATCACGCGTCTCTATTTCGTATTTAAATTTTTTTTTTATTGTAACACAAATATTTTTTTTGGATTCTAAGGAGCAGCAACCTTTGTTTTTTGGGTAGAGATGATGATAAGCCATTTAGCGTACAATTAATAAGATGATGAGCTATGCAGTGATGTTCGTCAAACCATGCACATTGCAGATGATAGGTACAAAGATGACAATGAACACATTCCCTACAACATCATCCTTCCCCTCTAATGCTCAAGACCCAAAAAGTTCCACCATGTAGATTGAGGCCCATCCTCTTTTTCGCCTATATCATTATCTCAAGCCACAACCGGTTCGCATGGTGTACCATCCTTCGCATATTGGCCATCACCGGAATTTTTATGGCTTCGAGGTTCAGCAACAAGCTCTACAAAGTTACATACTCCACCATGCTTATTCCCAGTTATACCGTTTGGGATGCCACCTACGCCAGTATCTTCAGTACCGCATTATCTTAAAAAAAACTAGATTTCAGCTCCATCGCAGCCCCAACCACCACATGTTATGATGTTTGTCCTACCATTAAGCCACAGAAGATGAGGGGAGGATGTTGACGATGAAATAAAGAGCATCATCTATGTGAATGTCTACTTTGAGGTCTTGAATATGTTTTATTATGTTTTCATACTAATGAAATCATTTACTGTATTCCAAAACAAGTTTTTTACTTCAATATGATTTTTTCTACATTTATTTTTAATTGAATAAAATCTTGGTGGGTTTTTAAATATAGAAAATGTAAAACTTTAGTCATCACTTAATTTAATCTCTAAAAAAAAGTATATTTAAAAAAAATTTAGGTTAGGCAAAATAGTTAATAAAATTTAGTTTACATCAAATTATTTAAATATGAACAACTTAAAATTTTCAGCCAACTCAAATTGGAACAAAGCAAGCTTAATACTATTTAATTTTCCTTTTTAGAAAAAATTCTAAAATAAATTTAATTTCCACTTTAAGTTTAATTTTTAAGAAAAATGAAACTAAATTTTGAAATATTTTTAATTACACGAAAGAAAATTTGAATTATTTTTTTAAATAACATAACCTCAAAATTTTATTGATCTTTAATTTTTATTTCTTAAAAAAAGTCAAAATAAAATATTTAAAAAAATTTAGTTACAACTTGAATATTATATTGAAACACTTTTGGTTGATATTTGAAAATAAAATAAAAATATAATTTTATTTATAATTTAATTTAATTTTAAAAAAAATAAGAAAAGATACAAAAACATCACCCAAACTTTTTAGTTTCACAAAAATTTGAATAAATTTTGGTTAAATTCTAAATAAATAAACTTCCCCGTGTCCAAATTTATCTCCTCTTTCCAAAATATTTCAATCACCATTCACCCAGTTTTCACAATCCTGCTCAAACCACCTTTAACAAAAAAGAGACGAAATGATCTAAACTTAGGTTAACAAGGTTTTTGTAAAAATTAAATAATGAAATGGTTCCTACGCACCATCATTTCTGCCACGTAAGGCTAGAATTAGTGCCACGTAGGCATGATTTTGTCCATTCTTAATTTTTTTAATTACATTTATTTAGATAAATTAATATTAAGATGAGTCTACTTCAAAAATTTTCCCTTATTGTTCACCGTTATTGAGCATTTTGCCTTTTTGGAAGCATATCTCTGAAGCTTATTTTATTCATCAAAGAGTGCAGAATGCGCCATAGGAAGCACAAACAAAGAATAGAAAACCTTAACCACAAAGAAAGAAAACTCTCCCACTGGTCATTAACCAAGCATCTAGGGCTGTCAAAAAAGCTCGTTGTTAGCGAACAGCTCGTGTTCGGCTCGTTAAGTAGCTCATGTTCGGCTCATTTTAGCTCGAAATAAAAAAATTATATAACTATTTATATAACAATATATTACATATATTATTTATATAATAATATATTATATATATTTATGTCTAAGTTTAAATCATAACACCTCATGTGGCAATGTGGTTAGTGCATTCTTTTGTATACATTTAATTCAAGTTCGAATCCCACACTTTATATCTATTTTTCTCAATTTAAGTTTAACGAGTCAATTTCGAGTCGAACACGAGCCGAACACGAACACGAATATTTTAATCAAGCCGAACATGAACACACTGTTCACAAGCCGATTTCGAACACGAACTATTTTGAACGAGCCGAACACGAGCCAAGCCTGAGCTCGCTCAAGCTCGACTCGTTTACAGCCCTACAAGCATCTTGTTCGAGCCCACCTATATCCAATTCACACTGTTATGTGCCAAGTAGAACCCAATTGACAAATTAAGGGAATACAATAAATACATCCAATACATTTTGGACTTCTTTTACTTCAATATATCTCTAGATTTGGTTAGGACAAGTGGCTGAAACAGTTGCAAAACCAAACCAACCACTAAAACAACCATGTCCAGTTGAGGGACTGTTTGACTGGAATATCGCTAGTCCATGCCTTGATGCGGAAACTAGTAGTTAAAACAGTAGAAACGCAAAAGCACCCTCTTATTAATAGGGGAATTTGTTTACAACACGACACAATAGAAAATAACAACAATGACATACACGACACAAGCAACATCTCTAAGGTGTTTTCCAAGAGTGGTGAAGGCGGCTAGGTGGTTCAGGATGGTAGACAAGGGTGCTAGGAGCAAGGGGGTGCTTATGGCAGCGAGGCGAAGCTGCAAAATTGTGAAGCCGGCAAGTATGGAGGGTCATAGGTGACTGGCGGCATGCGGATTAGTGGCTAGAAGGTGTTGGACATTAAGAAGGCTATAAGGGAAGGGAATGCACTACAGGTGCGGCGATGGGGCTGAAATGGTGGAACAACAAAAGGGGACTACTGTAGGAGGAATGACGGGGTGCAGATGGTGGTCGGAGAGGCTGGACAGTAAGGTAACTGCAGAAGATGGGGCAGCAGAGGCTGGGGAAGGGGATTAGGACTGACCGGCGGCTATGGGGGAGGAGGAGGGTTGGATAGCCAAAAGAGAGGAAGATAAACACCACAAGGGAGTAGGATACAATTAGAGCACCACCACCTCCTCAAATACAGCCCACAAAGAGGAAAAGAACTCCATACCAGAATCTGAAATCAACACACAACAAAATCTGCCCTAATTTTCCAAAAAAACAATATATAAACTCCAATTGGGGGAGAAATGAAATAAATAGGAAAGGAAACTCTCACAAAAAGGGAAGGGTGGAAATACTCCAAAAAATAGCCATTAGAGGCTTTCAAACAGGGGAAGAGCAAAAGAGGAAGGGATGTAGTCCCACCTTCTCCACGGTATTCCCGATCCTTCTGCCCTGCTCCTTTGCAATCGAGTATCTGGATCAGTTCCCTGGACCGTTCGAGTAATTGGCCAGTTGATTCAGCCGACTGGCATATTAGCACCCCGTAATAGGGGCTCTGTTAATGTCTGATATTTCTTTTACATTTAGCATATGTTTTTGAATGAAATTGCACTTTAAATAAGGGTATTTTCATGTTTTTTCTTACAGGTATAAAAGATAGGAGATGTGGAGCAAATTGGAGCGAAAATGAGACGATTGGAGCAATGGAGGAAATGGCAAACTAGCGCCTAAGCACCAGCTTCAGGCGCCTAAGCACCACTACATGGCGCCATGGCGACGCAGATGGGAGCCTAGACATCCGACATGTTCCCGCAAACACAGAGGACGGAGCCTAGGCGTCGCAGACTAGCGCTTAGGCTCCAGTGATTTCCCAGGCTTACTCGAGAAGGTGGCGCCTAAGCGTCATAACTGTTCTGTGAAGTTTCAGGACGAACCAAGGAGTTATTTGACAAATCTAGATGATTGGTTATGCACATTTTGACATTTCTAAGTCTAGGAATCCTCCAAGGATGCCAAGAAGTCATAGATAAGAGTAGGGATTGTAGATTTTTTCCTTTAATTGAGAGAATAGAGATGGATTTTGAGTGCATTTTGTAAGGGATTTGTATCAACATTGCAAGGAGTAGTAGAAGGCTTTGTTGGAAGGATTTGCATCTCATTTTCAAAGGGAAAAAGCTAAGTATTATGTTCTTTATTTATTTATCTCTGTTGTAAACGTATATTTGGTGGATTTGTCTTAATAATGTGAAGTTTTTGTTGTGTTAAACATGATTCGTGAGTGGAATTCCTTTACCCTTCTCTTGTGATGAATAATTTGAATGTGTATGATGCTAGAGTGCCTATAGAATCGATCTTTATATCTTAAGGTGATGGTTTTTACTTCATGCTTAATTTACTTATCAATCTTATCAGTTATTTGTTAAAATTTTTTGTGAACTCATAAGATCCGTGAGTATTATAGCTTCATTCAACTAGTTAAAACCGCGTTGCACTAGTGGGTGAAGGGAAAGTAGTTTATAGAGCAGTACAAATAGATAGAGAAATGAGCTTTAAAGGGTGTAAATTGGGAACTCTAGGGTGACAAACTAGAATTCTAACCAATTTGATCAAGTGTTAATGAATTAAAACTAGATTAGCCAAATTGAGGTTATAAATTGGAAACTTTAGAGTGATAGACTAAAGTCGTAGCCAATGTAATTTAGGGTTTAAGGATTTAACACTACGTTAACCAAACTTCTTTATGCACTCGACAGAGGGTAAAGAATAGAAATGCTCATATTTGTCACAAGCTACATTAGCAATCCATAGTATTTGATCCTACAATTTACTTATACAATCACAAAAGAAAGATAGTTTTTATATCTTGATATTCACTAACTCAATTGATTAAGATAGGCTTAACTTAGTCATAGAATATTAACTTAGGAGTAGTTGTTAAGAAATCCAAACTGAGACATTAACGTAGTAGATTAAAACTTCTTTTATTGGACTAGTTACCCCGTTCTCTATGGATCGACATTTCAAACTCAATAGAGCTCTATAATATTGAAACGATATGTATACTTGCATGACCGTGAGTAATAATACCTAATTTTAACAATTCAACATATTTGCTAGGGAGCAGATCAAGTTTCTAGTGTCTCTACCTGGACTTGTATAAAAAGAGCTAATCCATGGAGTGGATTAACACCCTGCCACAGGGGAGTCTTTTGACGCTCGCGTCAGTCTCCCGAGGTTAGGTGAGCTTCGACCTTATTTGTCGAAGCTTATTGTTCTTTTTTTCAATCTTGGTGACACCCGAATCCTTATGTATGATGTTAAGTCCCCTGATAGGTCGATCATGTCGGCGTTGGCATTCTACAACACATTCTAGTAATATAACTCTTGAGCCCTTAAGCTTGGAGCCTTCCACCTTTCGTACCAAGCGTATCGTATCTAATGAACATGCGGATGAGGAGAAATCAATTCTGGGATGATATTTGTAGGAGGTTGTGCCCCTCCCATTAGCAACCCTTCAAAAGAGACATCTTCCTCAGTGACAGGACTAGGATCCCATTGAAGCATTTTCTTCCCATCAAGCTCCTCGAGCCCATTACCAAGCTAGGTTCATCTCTCCAGTCTGGATATCTGGTGAAGGGTACCATGTGGAATAGGGAATAACATCTGAATAACTCCACGTGATATTTCCAACATGGCACTAAATGACTCTCATGATGGACCTCCCCTCGTAGGGATAACTCAGAAAGAGGTTTATCCATCTAAAAAAGTGGTATTTCCCCTATATGTGGTGATCCTGTATCTAATTTCGGCTCCTCAAATTCATGATCCTTTTGAACCGCCAAGTTCAGTCCTATTGTTGTTCCTCTCAACGCTTGTGAAACGGTATCTCAAGGTAGCATAGTTTCATACTATGCTTGAACTCTTATTACATCAAAGACACTACCTTCCAGAACGTCTAATGTTACTTCAGTCGGAATCTCTATTTCGGTGTCAATTAAAACGGGTGGCATCGTTTCCTTACTAGCTGCAAGTGGAGAATCCGTCCGGAGGTCTTCATTTTCACCCGTATCGATGCCCAATTTTTCAACAACACCCTGCTTAGTAAAAGAGATCTCTCCCTTAGGGGTGCATTCTGATTTCAAATGTCCAAATTCGTGGCACATGCCACATTTTCTAGTTGTGACAGACTTGCAGATTGATTTTGTTGGATAGTAGCAAAGGGGTTGCTTGGTGATGCGGTAACTTCACTTCGGAAGCTAGAGTCTGCAACTTTTGGCAGTCATAAGTTGGTAGGAATTGAATCAATGTTTCACGTTTTATGTGTTTTCCGCTTTATCTTCATATCTTCTCGTTCCCCCCTTCAACCTTTCGGATCACGATCGAGTGTAGCCTCCCACTAGATTTCACCTTCCATGTTTGTAATCCACCGCCGAAGTCGGCGGATCTCTAGTCGTATCTTCTACCGGGTAGGCTCATGTATGTAACTTCTTGTGGCATCGGTAGAGTTTAGGGTTGGGAAGTGAAAGATCGTACATGAGACTAATTGAAGGTGTAGAAAATTTGATTTGGGATTCCTGATTTTAAAAATCAGCAAAGAAAATTTAGGGCTTAGTTTTGGAATGGGTGGTTCAGGGTAGGAAAAAAAAAATTTTGTTAAACCATGGAAAAGGACTAGGGTTAGGATTGTTCTGATACCAAATAATACTGGAACTAGTAGAAAAAGCGATAGAAACACAAAAACACGTTCTTATTAATAGGAAAATAGGTTTACAATACAATACAACAGAAAATAACAACACTGACACACACGACACAAGCAACACCTAAGGTGTATTCCAAGGGCGGTAGAGGTCAGCTACATGGTTCAGGATGGTTGGTAAGGGTGTTGGCAGCAGCGGATTGTTGATGGCAGTGAGGGGAATGTGCAGGATTGTACAGAAAGCAAGTATGGATGGTCGTACGAGACTAGTGGTAGGCGGATTGGTGGCTAGAAGGTGTTGGACAGCGAGGAGGCTATATGGGAATGCAGTACAGGTGCGAGGATGGTGCTGGAATGGTGGAACAACAAAGGAGAACTGTTGTAGGAAGATTGGCGGGGTACAGATGGTGGCCGGAGAGGCTGGACAGTAAGGTAACTGCAGAAGATGGGGCGACAGAGGCTGGTGAGGGGGATTAAGAGTGACGAACGGCTATGGGGAAGGATGAATAGAGTTGGAAAGCCAAAAGAGAAGAAGATACACAATACCTTAGAGTAAGATACAGCCGGAGCACCACCACCTCCTCAAATATAGCCCACAAAGGGGAAAAGGACTCCATACCGGAATCTGATATTAACATACAGCAAAAACTGCCCTAATTCTCTGAAACAACAACAATATATAGACTCCAATTGGGGGGAAAATGAAAAAAATAGGAAAAGAAACTCCCACACAAGAGAAGGGGTGGGAATACTCCAGAAAATAGCCATTAAAGGCTTTCCAAAAGGGGATGAGCACAAGGGGAAGAGAGGTACTCTCGCCTTCTCCACGGTATTCCTGATTCTTCTGCCCTGCTCCTCTGTGATCACATTTCTGGACGGTCCCTTGGACCGTTGGGTAATTGGCAAGTCGGCTCAGTCGGGTGGCATATTAGCGTCCCGTAATAGGGGCACCTTTTGGCGCTCCGCGTCATGACTATTATGAAGACTCCATTGCCTTCCCCACAACCAAGTGTCATATCAAAGCAAGAATAACCCAGCTTCAAGATGCATTAGCATTACTTAAACAAGCCTTTTTGCACAAATTCAAACTAAATTAGTATTAGTTCAAGCATTGTCTTTTTTCTTTCTACATTAAGGGGTTGTTTAGACAGCAACAAAACGAGCATATTGTATTTCTTTTGCAGGGATTTTGAAATTCCTGGTGTTTGATCAAAAGAAAAACAAATGCAGTATAAAATTTCAAATTTAGAATTTCTCATTTCGTTTAATTACAATATATTTAGAATTCGTTGGATTTGGGTGATTCCAAATACAACGTTTTGTGTAAAGTGTTGCGCCAGACGCCAACCAACACAGGCCCCCACCGCAACTTATCAGGTGCCACCAACCAGCCACCACCTCCACCACGCTTGTTGGAAGCCACTACCAACTGTCGTAGCCCGCCAACTCCACCACACTTGTAGAAAGCCACTACCATCTGTCATAGCCCACTACCTGCCACCACCGCAGCTTGATAGTATCAACCTTTGTCAGCCAATCTACGCCAACCCCTCAAGCTTCTTGTAGCAAACTATCATTGCAAACTGATTGCTATCGACCATCATTAACAGATCGCCACTCGAAGGTTTTACATGGTATTCTATTTTCAACATACTCACCCAAACTTCCAAGACGGGAGTTTCATCTCTCATGTCCATCACACGTAAGCTAGGAGCTCTAGCATCACTCTCTACAGGTAGGAGGGGATTCATCTTCTTCTCGGAAAGTTTCTGCATTCTCATACTACGAAGACAAGTCAACAACATTAAAAATAGCATAAATATTATAGCCACTCGACAAATTGTCTGGAATGCATTATCAATAATTTTCTTAACAATCATATATGGGTGATCAGCTCTAGACTTGAGCTTTCAAATGAAGTTGCTAAAATTTGCTCCTTGTTCAGTCTTATCCACACCAAGTCACAATCCTTTTAAACTTGAATTTTCCTGAACTTATTTGCCTGCTTCTGATATTTAGCATGTTGCTTAGCAATCTCCCCTTCTATCTATTCATGCATTGCCTGAATCTGTTTCACCCTGTTCTTTACATCAGCATTACGCTCAATAACATAAAGCATCATACCATCTTCAATGGAGAGAAATTTGCTCGTATAGAATCTCAAATGACATGTGAACTGTGGACTAACTAAATGACAAGTTGTATGCAACCTAAACTAAGGAAATACCAAATCTCACTGCCTGATATTGTTTCACAAAAAACACCATAGGAGATTTTCCAAATTTTTATTCACCTATGGGCGTGCTGCTGAATTGAATTAAAGTTTTGCACCTAACAATCGTATTGTAAAGGATGGCAATAATAGGGTGTGACAAGCATCCATAAGTACCAAGTTAAATCACACAAGCTCTTGAAACTTGTCTCCAACAGAGAACTCCAAGAAAGCATCTCCTTTCAATTGTGATCATATTCTCTCTTTCTTCAAACAAGATAGATAATATGATTGGGTGTGCTTCAATATGACAAGCCTCAACTTTCTTACCATTTAGGTAAGACGCCATGTTCTCACAACTGTATCCATCTATGACAAGACTGCACACATATTCCTTCATGGTGAAATAGGTATGAAAAATATTACAATGGATGTAATGGTTCTCTACATGGGGGAGAAGAAATGGGGAAATCAAAGAAAAAAAAGAAGAGGAGTAGAACAGACGGAAGAGAAAACAAAGAAGCGAAGAAGGCAAAATGAAGGGTCGGGCAGCCGAACAAAGAAAGAGGAAAGAAGGGGTCAGGTAAATGAATGAAACGGGGGAAAAGAAGTGTTAAGGTCAGGAAGCCAAAAAGTTCTCCTATAAATTTGTCATATGAGAGTTGAATGGTGGCGTCTCTGTCGAGCCAAGAAAGAGGCAGCGTTGGAGAGGAAGGAGGAAGCAGGCTCGAGCGAGAGAGTCGAAGCCGCGTGCGGGTTCAATCGAAGAAGAAGGCTCTAACCCTAGCTGCTCGCGTGTGGAGGAAGAAAAAGTTGTTGCTTGTAGAGGATGGAGGCCATGACATGCAGATCGCTGAGAAGAAAGAAGAGTAGTGTGAAGCCTAACTCGATTGATCGTAATCTTAGAAAAGAAGAGTGGTTGCAGGATACTTCTGCATTCGTGGAGGAGGCGTGCGAGGGGAACGAAGGTTCAAATAAGGTAAGGTTTTAATAAATTGATAATTAATAGAAATAATAACAATAATAATAATGCGTTCGTAGAGGAGGCATGCGAGGGGAAGGAAGGTTCGAATAAGGTAAGGTTTTAATAAATTGATAATTAATAGAAATAATAACAATAATAATAATAACAACAACAATAAGATTTATATATATTATATATTTATTCAATAGAAATTAAGTGTGATTACATAAAAGAAAAAAATTTAATTTAAATAATTAAAAGCTAAAGGTTTATTTATTTTAGAAAATTTGTAGTCAAGGCAGATAGAAAACTGATCGGCGTCGAGATGAATACTCATGTTCTTCTACTATAGTGATATTTTGCTTCTTCTAAACCGAATGCATTAATTAATACTTTCATTAGTTATCTGATAAATGACTGCAAACAGATGATTTTGAATTCTAGTGAACTTTTGTTTATATTGAAGGAATGGTATGTGTGCACATCCTTATTGAATGATTTGACTACAATACAAAAGAGAAATGAATATTTTTTTAGAAAGTGATAAATTTATTTGATGTTTGTTTGTGCATTATTGACTATGATGGAGTCACTCATTGATGGTACTAGTGTGGGAACACTAAAATACCCGTGCACATGTATGGAAAATGATATTGATATTAATATGTTTAAATTGACATAATTTTAAGACGGTGCTCCTGCAACAGTTGTACAGATACGAAACGACATTGATATGTTATTGATATAGTACTATTCATTGAGTAACATGTTAAATATTAATATTGATTTATTAAGAAGCTTAACTAGAATGCACATATGATTTTTTTTCCTCTTGCATTGTTGTAGTTTAAGATTATGAGCATTCACTGGCTCGTTTGGCTCATAGTTGTTTTAACTAACTTTTCAAGTTTAATTAAATTATTAAAAGATGAGTGATAGATGAAAAAACGTTTATAGAATACGGGATAAACATCAATGTGATAATTTTAATTGTACCAATTTAATTTTATTTATAATGGCTCTTTCATCTGTTAAATTGTAGACGAATAAAGAAAATTTAATTCACACTGTCCGACCGTCTGTACTCGTCTTGGTTAATTTCAAGCATCAAACCGAGTCATGACAACAGAATCATTATTGCTCTCTTGGACTCAGTCTAAAGGATCCATCAAATAACTACCATCTCTCCCTCGTCGGCAACAAGTGGTACTCTTCCATTGCATCATATACCTTCTCCAATGTCCCTTGTGCCACTTTCCAGTTTCTTCCACTATTTCTTTTTATTTAGGGAAAGAGATCACCCACCGATTCGGTTAATCATACACAATGGGTCCAAAACTAGGCACTTGAAACACTTTTTGGTTATGAAAACTTCAGAGATTGGTGACCTCCACCATTTCGCTGCCCTGAGTTGATTTTCCCTCGTGAGGGGCTCGTTTGGTTGCTTTAATGGGCAAGTTCTTGTTGTATGAACTTGAAGTTGAGACATGTAAGGTGCGTGGGTCCACTGGTGACGATATTGTTTATCCACCTTCTAAAGCTTGGGTTTATGCATCAAGAAGGGATTAATAAAGCCTCAACTACACCACAATATAGTGACTTCAACCCTTGAAGATACCTCACCACTATCTAATCTAGTTCTACAAACTCACATTTCAACATGAGTTGATAAAAGTTGATTGTGTACTCCAAAGAAAAATCTTTTTGCTAGTTATTGAGTATTACAA
>NEWO01000015.1:286035-298197 GCA_003013225.1 Phalaenopsis aphrodite
ATTTCCAACAGCTGTCTAAGCTGCCCCACGGCTGAATCAAGCTGAAACTGATCTGTTTGTTGTCGCATTGGAAGCATTGATGAGTGTATTGTTTACATTTAGAATCGTGGAGAGCCATCAGTAATAATAGAAGAGAAAATGCATCCCTCATTCACAAATCATGGTTGCAACATTGTGTTCCATGTTTGCAGACTATACAACCCAAGCTAAATGTCAATATAAGATCGCAAACTTGACGCAGTACTAGCTCCTCCGATCTCTCTCACACACACAAACAAAAACAAGGAAGCAACCGAAACCAAGAATTAATATTGCAGATGTACAAATGACACAATATAATGTCAATATAAGAATGATTAGTATCAACTTTCAAAATAGTTATTGTAACTTGAGCCTGTTTTAGTAAATAGCAATGATTTGGGTGTTATGTATGTAATTGCCAGTTTTATTTTATTTTGGGGAATTCGCATACAAGCACCCAATTCTAATGATTTTATCTATCTCATACCCAAACCCTCATTTTTTACAAACCAAGCACCCAACTTTACCTTTTCTTATCACTCCCTAACAATAAAATCCACATTTTCAACAATAGGTAGGGTGCTGATTTTGGAAAAATGAGAGTTTGGGTGTGAGATAGGTAAATGCATAAGAATTGGGTACTGTAGATGTAAATTTCCGTTTTATTTTTTCTTTTTGTTTTCAAAAAGTATATTTCATTGGAATTTCAGTTCTTCTTTGAAAACAAATCAAACTATTTTTTAAAACAGTTAAAATAACTTTAAGTTGTTTTTAGATATTTTCATTATTTTTAAAATGAAAATCACCATGGACTGACTGCTACCAGTTACCCCAGCCATATGCTGCTACTGCTGGTCTACACCGCTGGCCATCAGTCGCCTCTATCTCCGCGAAAAACAAAAATAATCCAAACTTAATAAGATGATAACCATGTTTTTATTTTATATCAAAACATAAACAAAAAATAAAAAACAGAAAGAGATCTGAAACAGTCCCTGAAAAAAACATTGTTAACTAACACAAGCAGTCTTTCGTCTAGTCATGAATAAAATCATCACTAGAAGCTGGCTTTCGATAATAAAAATAAGAATAAACCTCGAGACAATAAACTGGAAGGGCAGCTTCAGAAAGCACTTCATCCATGATACTTATATCATTCCATATATCCCCTGCAATGGAAAAATCAGTATATTTTATGCCATATCAAATATACGGTAGCAGCATCTGCAAGAAATGAGATGAAGTCCTCATAAAATGATAGTCTACTCTGAAAAATGATAGTTTGCTGAAAATTCAAGACTATAAAAATTCAAAGAGAAGGAAGTATTAAAGCAGCAGGGGAACAATTTTAGCTGCTAAAACAAAGGATTACAAATCTGAATTTCCTTGAAGTCCAGAAATTTTCATTAAAAAATAAAAAAATAAATAAAATAAAATAAAAAAACAATCAGGTATATAACTCCAGAAGCCATGTAACCCTTCTCTTCTGAAAAACGGCACTTTACCGGCCTTTGTCCGATCCTACATATTATTATTGGAGGAAGCATTTTACCTCCAAAATTAAATGAGATGTTCTACAGAAAAAAGAATCACGGCAATAATGAACGCGTAAATAATTAAAAAGATATTTCTTTCAAATTCTTTTCTGATTCTGACTGTAGTCAAAGAAATGAGTGAACCATGGAACAACCAAGGTTGGCCTTAATCCACCAAGATGAATAACACTACAAGAGAGGTCAGCTTGTATAAATTTATACCGCATAAAAGCAGTACTGACTAGATGAATCCATAAAGACAAAATATCAAAATATTCCCTCAATTGATTGCATGGTGCCATTTCAATCCCAAACAAAAATTTTATTCAATTGGTTGTTTAACTTCGCTAATATGGTCTAAAATAATCCCATTGTTGGATTATTTTAAATCAAATTTGAGAAGTTTAGGGACTAATTTTGATCAGATTTAAAAAGTTGGAACCTTGCATTATAGATAGCTCGGGACTAAAATAGCCTCCAATAAATAGTTGTGAGATTGATCTTCCATCCTAACAACCATAATGGCTGCTCAATTGTTGCGTCTGACATGATACCAGGTCACAGTGAAAAAGGGTCTCAAAAAACAACATGGATGTGGATCAAGTTGCATGAGTGGCTTTTATGCTTCACCTTTAACTTCTACAGGATTAAGCAGTGCCAAACCTGTTGAACTAACACAAAACACACAAAGACAAGTGTGATGAATGGGAAACATTAAGGTGGATATCTTCTCCTAAATACACATTTGTAAAGCCTTTTGAACTAGAAAAAAAAATTGCTATTTAAAAGATGCAAAACTCGGTATTTGAACAATTGCAGCAATACATTGGCTTTGGCTTTTGATTTGACTGATAAGTTGTGTATGTATTCCAAGGATGAATTCACGTATTCCTCATAATATCATTTCAATCAGTGTTGACTTTGAAGACTGAGAATTTTTTTTTTTTTTACTATTATGAAAAAGCTTCTGCATTACCCCCAACACAAACCCAACATCCCCCCCAAGGCCTCCCCTCTTTTCCCATTCCTGTTTTAGTGGAGTCATGTAACATTGAATGTGGCTTTGCATATTATGATTTGTTCAAATGACTCTTTAATGCGCAAGAAATAGTCCTGGATCATTATGATCTTCTATCCTAACAACCTAATGGTTGCTCAATTGTAGCGACTGACATGATACCAGGTCAAAAGTGAAAAAGGAACTCCACAAACAATATGGATGTGGATCAAGTTGCATGAGTGGCTTTTATCCTTCACCTTTAACTTCTACTGGATTAACCAGTACTACACCTGTTGAACTAACTCAAAATACACAAACACAGTTGTGATGAATAGGAAACAGTAAGGTGGATATCTTATACTAAATAAACACTTATAAAGTCTTCTGAACTTCAAAAAATGCTATCTAAAAGATGCAAAACACAGTGTTCTAACATTTGCAGCAATACATTGATTTTGTCTTTCGATTTGATTTATAAGTTGCGTGTCGGCCGTTTTAATTTTCTCGTTTTGAAAAAGAGATAATTTTGAAGATATGAAAATAGTTTAAATATAAATATGTGATTTTGATTTTTTTTTTTAAGTAATATATGTTATTTTAATTTTGAAAAAAAATGAGACAAAACGGGTCTCACATTTTGAATAGTTTGGATGACTGAGCACAATATCACAAGTAATACACTTATTCCGAAGAATAAACATATCACTTGTAGTAGGCTCAATCACCTAAACTAAAGAATTTGTGACATCCGTTGGTCTGCGAAATATTTTTATATGAGGCCAACAAGTTACCTTACCTAATATAAAGATTAGATAGAATTTATTTTACCTGGATTCCAAGTTCCCTATAGAGTCAAGCCCTTATAGTTATTACATCTTAAATGACAGGAGTTACTTAAGAAAACTTTCAATTAAGATCAGTGGTTCTGCCTTTAAGATTTCAAAGTTTAAGTTTTCACGATTGGACATGGGAAAATCAAATGGGAGTGACTCAAACAGGAACAGTTATTTTAAAGAATCCAAATGAATGAAGAGTAGTGGATATCACAGATTCACAGAAAACTCTGGTGATTTCCCAACTATCATATTGTTTGGCTTTATATCTTTGAAATGATGTCATTTTATGTTTAATCCTACAATTTATTTAGAATTTAGGGTTTATATTCGCACGATATCTGATCGCGCAAATAGTCTAAAAAGATAGGAGGATTTACACTGTACCGCACAGTAAACTCAGAATCATAAAGTGTTAGGACTTATAATTGCATAACAGGTTTATGCAAAAGTCTAAAAGTGATATGTGAGGGTTTACGCTGCGCTAGGCAAATCATCTCGAAATCCTATGGGTTGTTATTTAAACTAAGGAAAGTGATTAGTGATATGAATGTGTTTCGACGTTGTTCTTCTGAATCTCCTCGTCGTGCTGCCCATGATGTTCACTTCAAGCTCCTCGTCGTAGCACCTTCGGGTTTGATATTAGTTTTAAAAGGTACATGCAATCATTTGGTTTTCCTATACTTAGGTATAGTGTGTAACAAAACAATAAAACATGTAGCATAAAAGAAAAAGAAGTAGTAGAAAGTGCAGTAAGAAGAACAACAGTATAGCATGCTGTGAAGTAAAATGTTGTAATGTAAATCAAACCTATATATCTAGGAGGTCTGCTGCTCCTTTAAGCAAGCTAATATGCATTGTATGAACAAAAGAAACATTGTCTGAAAAACTCGATAAAATTGACAAATGAAAATTCCAAGAAAATTATCAAAATCAATGGAAGATCCCAAAAAAGGGGTCACGAGTGCTTTCCCCAAAAGTTTCAATAAAACATACGAAAAATCCGAAAAGGGGGGACCGCAAGCACTCGAGTCGGGACTAGGCTCAAATAATATATATTTGTACTCGAGGGACGTCGAAGGCTACTATCGGTCGCCTGGATGTATAGAATCTGTCACTCAACTAGAAGAGTGTTCTACTAAACCTAACTTAGGAGGGTACTCCTTAGCCGGGTATCAATAATCAACAAGTGGACAACCAAGTTGTAGCACATTTAAAATTTATATTTTAGCATGCACATGAATTTCAGGCATACAAAAACAAAGTTGTATCAATTTTGTAGTAAAAATATTGTATCTGTTCTTATCAATTTGTTTTATAAATTTTGAAAAAAGTATAGTTGTCAACGAGTCGATCACGTCGTCGGGCATAGGACCGCCAACAACCTAAGAAGGTACGGGTCCCCCGCTAGTCTTATGTTAGTGAATGATATTGTCATCCTACAATTTATCAAATCCAAGATTAGGTCAAGATATCGTAGGATGGATTATCATTCTGCTCTACCACCGACATGTCTTTGTCATCATCGCCCTAAGCCCCAAAAGAAAACCGACTTATTGCGACCTTGCTTGATAGTTACATATATAGCAAAAGGCTGTATATGAGCACTTATGTGTCGGACATAAGCACAAAAAATCGAACCAAAAAATAAGAAAAAAAAGAATAAAAAAGGGGATGAGAGAGAGGAGGAACTGATCCACCCAAAAGATCTTAAGGATAAAGGCTGAAGCAACCCTCAAAACTGTGACGAAGAGACCTAAAAAAAAGAGTCCAAGATCCTTGAATCAGTTCAAGAAGGATATCATTTTCTCAACTTTTATAACTGGATCAACCCAAGATGGGTATCCTTTCCACATTTTGTTTCGAACATGTCGAAACGGGCCCAAAACTAGTGTGACAATTGTACCCGCGGCTCCACCATCTATATGTACTCACACACCTAAGCCTGAACCCAAGTGTGGCATTTATGTTATCCAAACCTTAATATCAAACCTCCAAAGAACTCTTTTATGAATAACAATCTTATAAGCTTTCAAATCCCTCATGAATCTGTTTCATATCAACTTTATGATTTCCCAAAATGAAGTTTCAAGAGCCTTTTATATGTGACAAAATAAGAGAAACTAATCAATAGAGGGGGCAACCTTCTAGCCTTCCATAAAATAATGACAATATCAAAATCATTTAAATCCAACCTTTATTAAAAAGCTTTTCATATCATATAAACATGAAATTATCCAGATTAAACCAAATAAATGCTCATAAACAGGGGCAACAGAAAAGCACAGCCACCAGCCCAACTTATCTCACAAAGAGATCACAAGGTAAGGCTCACGGGTAGGGGCAGCAAGAGGAAGGCCACCACCATTTAAGCTCACGGGTAGCGCCAAGAAAGAGAAAGGCACCACAGAATAAGCCCACGGGTAGGGCCAAGAAAGTAAAAGTCACCACAGGTATTGTCATTATATTACCTTCGATATACATAAGAGAGTGAATGAACAAGTTTTTTATAGATCATTAGGACTGAAACCATTTTAATCACATAAGACATGATAATGAGTTGGTCTGCTCGTATCGAACATTCCCACATAGAAGTAGATATTGAAATCATGAATTTTGGGATGACAAACTTGATTACCAATAAAAATTTCTAGAGAAATGTCATATGAAGAGCTTCCAACCAAACTGGGTCCTGCAAATGGGCTAAAATAGAAAGGAATTCTAGCCAAAACACAATCCCAAAAGGAGCCAAACCGAGCCCACCAAAGAGGCAAATCGAGCCCAGCACAGGGGGCAAACCAAGTTCATCACTGGAACAAACCGAGCTCAGCACAAGGGGATACCAAAATACATTTTTAGCTCAACTAAACCCAGCAAAAGAGAGCCATAACAGATAAATTTTTGAATCAAACTAACTCTTTCTCTTAAACCAAATTAAACCCAACATAAAGGCTAAAGAAAAGAGTATAATTTAAGCCAAAACCGCACCCACTAAATGGGGAAAAACATACCAGCATTTCCAGCATGGATTCAACCCAAAAGAGTCAAAACCGAGCCCATCAAAATGAAAGGCCAAATTAAACCCATCAAAACCGAGCCCATCATAAGTTCAATCCCAAAAGAGTCATATCGAGCCCATCCACATGGGAAAAACAGAGAAAAAATTCCAGCATAAGTTCAATTCCAAAAGAGCCAAACCGAGCTCATCCATATGGGAAAAACAGAGAAAAACTTCCAGCATAAGTTCAATCCCAAAAGAGCCAAACCGAGCCCGCCCACATGAAAAAAAAACAGAGAAAAATTTTCAGCATACATTTAATCTAGAAGAAGCCATAACCGAGCCCATTGAATGGGACAAAACGGGGAAGAATTTTCGGCATTTATTTGGACATGAATAACAATAATAAAAAGCATCAGCATTTCATTTCAATATAAATTTTAGATGAGCAAATATCATTTCAGAGTTCATATTCATGACTTCTCATGTATTTCGAGCAGAAAAGAAATGCAAGCGATCCTTTCCCCTAAAAATCATCCTTCCTTTAACAATAAATTGATTCAGCAAGGAGAAAAGAAAGAAGGCTACAGCTTTCGGCATACAGATAAAAAAATAATAGAAGTGTAAGAAGAAGATTTGCATGTCACAATGAATCTAAACATGTTTTTCCTAAAATGTTATTTCAACTAACCAACATAGAACTTCTAAATCAGCTCCAAATAAAGTATCAAAAACTCAATATGGGTGTCTTTTCTTGCTAAAATTGGTGTTCTGGACGCGTTGGCGCAGTCCATTTGTTGTCGGAGGTCGTCCGGAGAAGTTCGCATTTTCACCATCCTTTAAACTCAAATTTAGTCTGATCTTGTGAAACTTAGTGAATTTTGTGTATTTTGTGTGTAATAATAAAGTCCTGAAGAGGTTTTCTTAGAGCTTGAGATCCTATTGAAATCTTCTCATTGAGTCTCCACATCATAGTCATTAACGACTCGACCATACGACGATGGTTTTGAGATCATCAATACGAGACATCATAAAAGAAATAGGAAGTGGCTGGAATTTCTAAAAAGGATGGATTCCAATACTAATTTTCTAAGATAGTCAATAGGAATCCCTAGAGCTAGATCCTAGGATCCTAAGGAAAAGAGTAATGACCTCAAAATGAGGTCAACATTATGTTCCATGGACGAATTCATGCATTCCTCATAAGATCATTTCAATCAGTATTGACTTTGAAAACTATGAGATTATTTTATTTTTACTATTACGAAAAAACTTTTTGATTTTTTTAGCATTTCCACGCCCTTCGCCCCTTTCCTTTTTCCCATTCCTGTTTTAGTGGAGTCATGTAAGCTTTGCATATTATGATTTGTTAAAAAAACCCTTTAAAGAACAATATTAGTATTAATTTTCTGTTTCATTCTTCCTTATAGTTTAACATCATGAAGGCATGTAAACGTCCAAACTTTGACTCCATTACCTTCATGTTATTGTTACTTCATTTTTCTTGTTCCATATTAACTAGTTTACGCCTATTTATTCTACACTCCATGATGTCTCTCAACTGTAACAATCATTTTAGTCGAGCGAAGTGCGAGAACAAAGATACAATACAAATTATTTTGCTGGATAGTCATAATTTTACCTTCTTATACAACAGCTCCTCAAAAATGAGCATTTATTTTATTAACACTTCACGCGCACTTCATTTAAGAATGCAAACTTGACCTATAATCACAGGTTTTATTTTCGCCAATGCCCTCAAAATTGTAAGTTTTTTCCGTGCATTTGCCCAAGGAGTTTGCTTGTAAGAAAAAACAAAATGCAAGACAAATAAACAATAAGCACTTAGCTATCAATATTAAAGTTCACTCATCACTAGGCAAAAAATGCCATCCTGCATTGGAGGCAATCAGTTATATGGACCATGAAATACAATTGAAAATGATTTTTTGCTTTTTTATTCTTTTGGATTTGGCCTGTTTTGTTCGCTTCATGCTGGTGGCATGTGTTGGCTGTGGAGCATTGTTTGTAGGAAAGAGAAAGGGCTTTTCCAATATTGTTACACCTCGTTATGCCAACTCCCGACTTACATAGAATTATAATATTTGTACATTTGATTTTTGTGACTTTTTGTTGAGAAAATGGATTCTTACAGGCAGGATTTTCTGCGCCTTAGATTATCTACAGTAAGGCTGTTGGGATTTACAATTGGTGTACATGGCCAAAGGGATGAGTATGGATTTGAAATTAAAAACAAGCAAATATTTTTATTATCTTGTGGGATTGTTCTTATAAATAGTTCTTATGTCTAGGGTAAGGGTCTTGATTTATTATGAAATTTGAATTCAGTTTGTTGAGTGTTTTTACTCTTAAGGGTTGTATTCGACGTCAAGGTAGTGCTCTGACTGTCCTTTGTCCGAGGTAGTGATCGTCTCCACAGGTCTGACTTGTCTTCGGTTGTAACTCGACCCTGCCAAGATATTTATCTATCCTTCCGCCCATCCCGTTGTTGTCCACAAGCTCCACAACCCTACTACAGCCCCGCTGCTCCATCTAAACCGCCTTCCTACAGGTTGTCGCAGATCTGCTACCCTTCCAGCCACCCTGCTGTCCTGCCTCTCTTCAAGGTTGCTGCCAGCCCCCCCTACAGCATCCCTACTGCTCTTTCAGTTTGCTGCCAGCCCCCCTACGGCATCCCTGCTGCTCTTTCAGTTTGCTTCCAGCCCCCACTAAGGCTTTCTTGCTGCTCTTCCAGGTTGCTTCCAGCCCCCCCCTACGGCCTCCCTGCTGCCCTTCCAGGTTGCCAACAGTTCCATGCAGCCGCCCTGTGGGGTACAGCAGCCCCCCTGCTTCCCTTCCCGACCACCGCTCCAGCGCTCCCTCTCCGGATTCCCTCCTTGCTGAGCTTATGTTACTTTAATTGTTAAGTCTTTGTTGTAATATTTGTTTTGTGTTTTGATTCATATTGTGTCTTTTCCTTCTCTTTTGAGTCATTGTTGTAACCGTCCATTAAATTATTATTGAATTTGTGTCTTGCATTGTGGTTTGGGTAAACTCTTGTATTACCATCTCCACCCACTAGCATGAATCTTGATTTTTTTTTTTTTTTTTGTTGATACTTTCGTTTATTGTTCTATTTCATTTACATAATTCAATAGCGTTGCTGATTTTGAAAAAAAAAAAAGATGTGAAATTCAAATTATGAAAATTAAATTTAATAGCTTGTTAATTTTGATTTTCAATTCCTGTTAAATTTCTGAAATTATTCCATTATCATTTAGGCTTAAGATTCTAGCATTTCTTGTTTGTACTTAACATACAAAAGTTGTAGCATTAACTGATGGCTTCTGAATTGTGAATCTTCAATTTTTTTTTCATTTATTAATACTCTGCATCTATTAGTTGAGTCAGAAAACCTAAAATTGACCATCGTGCATCAAATTGCTAAAGCAGTTTTGACTTGAAGTTTGGCATTGCAAAAATACAAGCCACAGGTGAAAGCCTTTCTTTACTTACCCATTAAAATTTAAGAAAAATAAACACAATCACAAAGACAAGGCATTCTTATTTGTTTCCTTAAATTGGTTAAAGATTTAACAGTCAAGTCCTCTCTCCATTACTGCCGTAAAATTATCACACGTACAGTAAGCGTGACAATGAATTCCAAACAAACTGAGAATAACATTGGCGCATATACTGTTTTTTGGGAACAGATATTATAACATATGTGCAAATATGTGGACAATTTTGAAATAAAGTTTGCAAAATCAAAACATTTAGTGGAGATAGAAAATAGAAGAGCCCATTAAGAACATGGAAATGGGATAATTCAAGAAAAAAATAGAACAACTGAACAAAGTGCTACTGCAGATTTGTCGGGCAAGGTAAAAAAATTAATAGAGTATCAAGTTCAATTAGTTAATTTAGAAAATAACAAGAAAATAAAGCAATCTCTACAAAGACAAAACACAGTTTTTTTGAAAAAGCAATACTGTAAATTAGGATGCAACTTGTTACTCTAGCCTTATCACACCATCTTTCAAGATAAAGAAGATAAAAACAGATCGCTCGAATCATTGCAGATAAATGAACAAGCAGATGATTAAAAAGATGAAAAATACTATTAATTTCCAAGTTTTAAGAACCAAATAAATAGATCATATGCACTGACACCCCATGAAAAAGGGATCCAATATGTTTTCAAATTCTTACAAAGCATTATTAGCAAATTTGCTGCAGACGTTCTTCTATTTATGTGCTGCTGAACAATTCCGTAACGCCTTCAAACATAAAGTTCAATCAGAACAAGTATTACTGGGAAGATCCTTCAGTTAAAGATGGTCAAGTAAAAAGACGGTTAAACTCCAAAAAAATCCCCCAACTATTCATATGTGAAAAACTTATTACCAACATATCACTTTTCTCCAATTTAGTCACTCAAAAATACAAAACTGATGCAAAATAATCCCTCTGAGACTAAATTGGGATCAATTTTTTTTTATTTGAAAGATTAAAATGAGATCAAATTTATATCACAATTTATGTGAAATATCATTTTGGATCAATTTTGTAAAGTAGGACTAAATTATGAGATTTGGCCACAAGCAAATAGTTGGGATTATTTTGGGATATAATCTTATTATAAGGATTTAAGTTTTTCCGATAAGCTATATCAGCCAAAAATCAAATGCATACTTTGCAAAGAAGTCCTGAGCAAGTTTGATCAGCCGAGCTTCTGAATCCGGAAATATTATAAGATAAGCATGAACAGTTTTGGAAAACTCGCCGATTGAAGCCTGAATGAAGGGCGCAAAAAAGAAAAAAAATTAGATGTGTCATTTTAGTGTTTCAATGAAACCGAAATACAAACAATATGCCTATTCATGAATCATAATAGAAGAGTCAATAATACATACATATATATAATTATATTATATGCACATGGTAATCAAACACCTAACAAAATGTTAAATCAAACACTTACCAACTAACTGATAACTCAAACCAACATAATGGCGCTCAACTTTCATGTTGACCCTCATAATGCAATGGAGACTAAAAAAAAATAAGTTGTGCGTGTATTAAACTATTTTGGTAACATGTACGCCCTGTACGCAGTCTGCTATTTTAGATATTGACTGTATAAAACTCAGTCCATGGAAAGCTGGTCTTCTACAAGGCATCTTACAAGCAGATTACATCTTAATATCAAATTTTATCTTTTCTTCCCCCAGCACATATAGTTACAAGTGCATAAAAAAATTCCTGATTCTTCAGTTATTCAAATTAAGTTATTTTACGATTAAAACATATAAAAATAGCATTAAAACCACATAAGCATTTATATTAAGTATTTAGTCGGTTTGAGACCAAAAGTGCAAAAATAATTCTTTATTTATCATCAGGAATTAACATAGATGGTTTGAGACTAAAAGTACTAAAATCATTCTTTAATCGCCATCAAGGATTAACATATTATCATTAGGATAGCAATGTTTTGGATCAACATTATGCAAAAATAGTGTACTAAAGTTCCAGACAATTTAAACTAGGAAATAATTTGGGCTGAAATTAATAACAAGACTACCTTTAATAGCTTTCAAAAGTTGAAAACTTCTTAATTTCAATCTCATATGAATAAAATTTTGGGACTGCCCTTTTGTGATGACCATCATGGAAATCTACAAAGGGCTTTGAGAACAGAATCCTTCGAAGACCATATTTATCGAGACTAGACCTTTCAATCGTGAATCTCTAGAGACTTGGCCAAGATGT
>NEWO01000015.1:303332-315909 GCA_003013225.1 Phalaenopsis aphrodite
AAGCATGATATTTCATTTAGAGTATTGAAAATAATGTTTATAAGCTTTAGAAAGAACCTTTTTAAAAAGAGCACCAATCTCATATGTCAACATGAACTCTAGAAACAAAAAGCAAATACTTAGACGCGAGATTGTCAAAAGAATATTCGGAAATTTACAAGCAAGTACATAGATTAGAATTATTAAGACTTAAATGACATGATGGAGGGACTTTATAACTAAAATTAATGCTTTGATTCACATGCTTGTAATGATGATATCAAACAATGAAAGCAAATTGGTGAGGTAGGATAATTCAACATCTTTTTGGGTAGAAACGAGCAAAAAATCTAGGATTAGGCTAATGAAAGTAACAAGTCCTTGCTATGATAATAAATAACTCATCACAGATTTATCCTTTGTTATAAGCAGGGGTGCACTACATTAAACGTGCTTTACAACTAGCACATCTCTTAAATGTGCTTTACACCTAGAAAGATATGCGCAATATAATAATATTTAGCAATAAATGCTTGTTAAAACACATGAAAAAGGTGTGTTAGGGGAATATTCAAGATTTTTTAAAAGCACTGGGGTTTGAAAAAACATGTCGCATCATCAGGATGGCCAAAAGGAATCCCAAAATAGGCCAGGATGATCCCCAAATAGTCCCTCTACAGAACTTCCAAAAAGAATTTTTTATGAAGGAGCCCAAGGACTCCCGAGGGAGTTTCTAAAGAGGCCTGTAAGATATGTTGCTAACATAAAGCTCTTATTGACAAAGCATTGTCATGTCAATAATTGATCTTATCCAGTCATCACTACAGCAGGCAAGTTTATAGTGGTAATTGTATGAAATCTTAATAAAATCTTTCAAATTTACACATATGAGATAACACCCTCTCATCCACAAGAGAGAAATTTTGACGAAAGTTAGTTTGCTAATTTCCAAAAAAAAGAAAATCTACTTTCTAATAAATAAATCATTAAGAATCTTTCATTCAGGAATATATATGTTGTTCATTATGTAATACTAATACCCCATTTTTTATAAGGTACGGATGCAAAATTTTCCAAATGAATGATGGAGCATTTAGATAAATAGCAGACAATTCTTATGCATTTACATATCTCACACCTATACTTTCATATTTACCACATAGCACTCAAAGTTTAGGTGTGAGATACATAAGAATTGTATGTTACATATGTAAATTTTCCATAAATTATGTCCAAAATTTTATTTTTTTTCCCCCACAAAACATCAAAAATCACTTCATTGCATCCTGCTCTTCAAAACGATTATTTTGATATGCAGAATTATGGGTAAATTCTCAAAGATGAGTAAGTTCTAGAATTAGTTTTGATTTTAAAAAAAAAATATTCTAAAGTTTTATTTTAATTTTATCATCCGTCCTACCGCACAGTAATGGAAATTCTTTTTTCCACTTAGCTTTACATGCGTCAATATGGATTATTAAGGAACGGTTAAGATGAAATCGGACAATAAAATGCTTACATACTTGTATATAAATTACTAAATTACATTTATAAGCAGATAGGTTATAAACAAAACCTTCAACCTACCCTTAATTTCCATCCCGTGAGCTGTTGGTGTCATGACAGAGAAGAAAAGAGAAGAGGAGGAGAACAAAAGAAGAAAAGGGAGATGAGAAGGGGAAGGAAGAAAATTGAGGTTGGAAATTTAAAACTATAAGTCAATATTTGGGTTTTTGTTCTTTTTCATAATGAATCGATTTCCAAGCAGATTGATAGGTTTATAGGCTTATATGATAAGAAATAACATTGAGATTGCTTATAAAAGAAAGAATTTTTTGACTGCTCATCTCAAAGGGGTAAATCATCAAATGAGTAAAATATACAAATTTAAACAAAAGAAAGATAAACTTTCTTCAATTTGTTGTGAGTACATTTATAGTTAATTAAATTTATGTGTGCAATAAAATAAAAACCTTTCATGTTTAAGAAAATATGTTTACAGTCTGCCATGCATGAACTAACTACACAAAAATTTTGTTAAAACCAGCTTGCAATCAAATGCATTTTGATTATACAGACATTTTACTAGTTGGTGTACTTTTAAAGGCATACATCATATATTTGTAAACTATATTTATAAACATTGTTATTTAGCAAAATTTCAATTAAATCATTTTTTTTAAATATTCAATAAAAATATATAAATTGAGCTTAAGAAATGTCATAATAATGGGATAAATTGGAAATTATTTGTTTGTGAAACATGTACAAGTTGGGCGATAAATGTAAGTGACACGGATGTTTTCCACGAAAAATTGAACTGGTTTGGCCTGAAGCGGTTTAGTTGAAAGAGGGGGTTGAACCGACCCCACCCCCCTCTTTTCATTAGGCGGGAATTTTCCTCCCTTTCCTGTTTTCATTTCCCACCAATCTCACTTCTATTTATATGTGTTTTTATGCCTAAGGGTTTAACTTATGCTATTTTCTAATTTCAGTTTGTGAGGACAGTTGTCGGCGTTCGCCCTGTTTCCTCGACGGAAATAGTGGTGTTTCGGCTGAATCTCTCTCCCCGGTAGTGATTATCTTCCATGAAAACCACCTCCCCCTTCCTTCCCGGCCACCGATCCCCACTACCAGTAGCTTCCCGCAGTCAGCAACCTCCCAGACTTGGCGTAGTCACCTTCCTACTATCCCAAAGTCCTCCTTCTTGTTCGATACCACAAGCCCTCCGGTAACCTCTTCTCCACCAGCCACCTCTCTCTTATTCCTGTTACTCCCTCCTATATTCCCTCCTCCATACATCCATCCCCCCGCAACAACTTCCTTCATGTCGCAACCCCAGCCTGTTCACATCGCCTAGCTGCAACTCCTCCTGTGACCCTTTCTGAACTCTCTTCTTCTCGTAACCTGCCTCCCCTTCTCCCGTGAACCCAGAATTAGGCTAGTGTTCTCTGTCGTGACTCCTAAACCTGCTGCTATATTTGTCTCTGCTATACCTCCCATTCCCTACTACTACAATCCACCGTGTCACCTCCCTCCATCAAGTACACCTGCACCACAAGTCCCAAACCAACCTACTTACCTGTTGCCCGGCAGCCTACCACCACACTTGTCATCTCCCTTGAGTTTCTTTTATTAATAGTGATTGTATTGTCATGAGTGCTAAGCGTCCTTAGTCTTAATCCTATTAATTTCAGCAATAATATTTCAGTTTTATTTGTGGTTTGGGTTTTCTCTTGTATCAATAGAAATGGTGTATGTTTAATTATACATAATATTTTAAAAGATAATGTTGTAAAATTTAATAGAATTTGTGATAAAATTATATCTATAAATATTATTATTGATATTATGATTCTTACTGTTATAGGTGTTTATGTTCTTCAAGTAGGTTTATATTTATGTTTAAAAAAAAAATTGGAATTACCTAGAAGAATTAATAGAAAATATAACGAACACTATTAAACAAGTTGCAAAAGATATACTAGAAAAATCAAAAAAAAAATTATAAATAAAAATAGTTGATGGTGGAATGAAAATGTGCAAGAAAAGATAAAATATAAACAATTTTGTTATGAAAATTGTTTTAAATGTGAAAGCATAGAAAATTAAGAAAAATAAGATGTGGCCCCTAAAAGCTACAAGAATAAACTTTAATACTACAAATTATGCTTTTAGTAATCTTTATAATAGATTACATATTAAACAAAGAAAAAGATATATGTATAAACTAGTCAAACAAAGAGATAAGAAAAGTAATGATTTAGATTTAAAAAAAAGTGTATTGAGGAAACAAATCAAAATATATTTTTCTTCGATGAGGATATTCAACATAGATGTGTGAGAAATTATGATAAACTTTTCAATGAAGATCTTGAAAATATGACCGTCTTTAGTGATTTTAATACAAACAACAACAGCAAAACACCTTTATCCGTCTAAGTGGGGTAGGCTACATGAATCCTTTTTCTCTATTGCGCCCTATTGAGTGTCATATTTTCATTTGATTCTAAGAAATTAAGATCAGTTTTTATACAATATGTCCAAGTCTTTCTAGGTCTATCTCTGACTTTCTTAGCATAAGTCAGATCTAAAACATCTAATCTCCTAACATGATCATCAGATAGTCGATGTTTAATGTGACCAAATCATCTAAGACGACTCTCTCTAATTTTTACTGAGACTAGAGCTCCATCAACCTTATCACGGAAATATTCATTTTGCATTTTGTCTCTAAGTGTAAAGTCATTCATCCACCTAAGCATTCTCATCTCGGCAAAACTTAACTTAGTTTTATGCTTCTCTTTTAAATGCCAACATTCAGCTCCATCAACCCTATCACGGAAATATTCATTTTTTCCTTTAGTCTAAGTGGTACTTTTCTATCACACAATAGGTCTGATTCCTCCACTTCAACCAACCAACTTGAATCATACTAATAGCATTCTCATCTATATCACCATCACTTTGAGCAATAGACTTGAGATATCTGAAGCGTTCACACCATTTAATAATTTGATCACCCATAGTTACAACTCTGTCACTAGAACTACTACTACTAAAATTACAATCTTTAGTGATTTTAATTTTGTTAATAATAATAAAACTTTGTTATTTTTAATATTATATTAATAAAACTGAGGTTGAGAAAGATTTAAAGCAAATGAAGTGTGAAAAATCAGTAAGACCTGAAGATAATCAAACAGAAATGTGAAAAATTTTAGGAGACTTCACAATTTATTTGCTTACTAAACTTTTTAAAATTATTTTAAAAACTAAAAGATGTCGGAAGATGAGTATTTTTGTCCTTATTTTTAAGAATAAAAGTAATGCATTAGAGTGTGCAAATTACAGAGGGATTAAGTTAATGTACCAAATATTAAAATTATAGGAGAGAGTAATTGAAGATAAGTTAAAACGTGGTACAAATATTTCTCACGTTCAGTTTGGATTTATACCATGCAAGTCTACAACGGAAGTTATATATTTATTGAGAGATTTGATGAAGAAGTACAGAGAGAGTACGGAAGATCTACATAGATTTTTGGCTATTTAGAAAAAAAGCTTGTGATAATGTTTCAAGAGAAGTGTTTTGGAGAGTTATAGAAAAAAAAGGTGTTGATTAAAGCTAAGTTGGCTTGTATAAGATGATGGTGAGACTCCAATGCTTAATGGCGCAGAATGTTGGCTTTTAAAAGAGAAGCATAAAACTAAGTTAAGTATTGCTAAGTTGAGAATGCTTCGGTGAATGAGTGGCTTGACGCTTAGCGATTAAATGTGAAACGAATGTATCTGTTAAAGGGTTGTTGTAGCTCTAGTGGCAGACAACATTAGAGAGAATCATCTTAAATGGTTTAGTCACATTAAACGTCGATCATCTGATGATCGGTTAGGAGAGTAGATGTTTTAGATTTGACTTATATTAAGAGAAGTAGTGGTAAGCCTCAAAAGACTTGGGCGTGTTGTATAAAAAATGATCATCATTTATTAAAATTAAATAAAATATGACAATTAATAGGAAACAATAGAGAATAAGGATTCAAGTAGTTAGCCCCACTTAGTGGGATAAAGACTTATTGTTGTGGTTGTTGTTCTATTTTATTATATTGTTATTGTATGAGAGATGAATTTTGAGATAAGTCAACAAATTAAATTTATATTTTTTAAAGAATATTCATATAGTTTAGAAACTTCGTAGACATATTTAAAAAAATGTGAGCGATTGCTTCTGCTGAATTTGAAATGGTCAATTTTTACTAAATTGTAATTGGCGTAATGTTCTATAGTGTTGTTTCAGATATATTTAGGTGCCTGAGTTTACCAAACACTCGATTGTGACATTTGAAAAGACATAATGAGTGTTAGGGGTATATTCAATCAGTTGAAACCGTCTCTATTACGTCCCACATAAGGCGTGACACATTACTCATTTAAAATATCTCTCTTGGTGCCTTCTTATAATCCCATTTTTCCAACTGCTCTATGATGTTTTTGTCTTAGATACTATCGAATCATTTCATAAAGTTCTTCAGCCATTGTGACATTGCAAAGTACATTTCAATTCTGAATTCAGGTTTCAAACAATTTCAATATTGATCTTTTTGATGAAACTTGTTTTTTCCATTAGGACTTTCAGCTTCAAGGTCAAAGTTTTTGTTGTAATTTTAATAATCAATATCATTTGAATGGTAAAATATAAATCATTATTCATGGAAAATTTTGATCACTAAATTATTATTTTGGACAACAATATTTTTTCAGTATCGGTATGTATTTCTCCAATGCAAAACCTATATTGAAGCCTATTAAGATTGGTTTTTGTAAGCCTTACTAAAGGTTATTTGTGTGGCTGGGGAGTACAACGTGAAAGAGTTTAAAGCTGATATGCTGTCTTGATGAATAGTGTTTCGGTTCTAAATCATGGAAAGAACCAATAATAGTTCTTATAGTGATTCAAGTTTCCAAGTTAGCAGAGTGGGTTAGTAGAATTCCAAAAACAGTCCGTTGGTGTAAATCTTTTTGTCATGCCTACTTTGATTGTTGCTTCAAAAGATAATCACTATTTTACTTGGCTACTCAAAAAGGGCAAAAATAAACATCCAAGTCTATGTGAGAAACAGAATGTACAAAACATAATTAAGTTCCCTTTATTTTTAATCCTAACCACTCAAAACATGCTCAAACATACCACGTCACAAGAAATTTGATCAACTTCAAATTTATTTAAATAGATTTCAGTCTGAGCTGTTTGCCTGCCAAGAACTGTCTTATCGCATCCTATATTTGAATCAGGACTTATATCATTGATTATATTCTAATTTTTGCCAGATATTATATAAATTAAAAATTGACCTGCATGCGTGTAAAGGCCAACACTATAGTATTCATGACTCAAATCTTGTTTCCCTTTGCAAAAAAGTAGAGTTGGTACAGTTTTTAATCCAGTTGGAGCAAGCCAATTCAATCTAAGAGTCTCGGAAGTAATTTGTTTGAAATTGTGAAAACTTAAACTGTTCCAGTTAGGCCATTTTAAGAGTAGCAAAACAGGACATCCATAGTTATAGTTAAAAAAAAAGAAATAAGTGAATCTGTCAGTTCTATTACAGACAACGCCACATTCTGGGTAAGACGCAATGTTAAAACATCCAAACCCACATGCTTAAGTGCGGCCAATATCTTTAAGAACATCTACTGCCCACGCAATTCATGTACTTGGAGCCTTAAAAAAATTCAACAAGTTTCTACGGAAAACTCAACAAGGCAGAAGGAAAGGAATAAACTCAAATTTATCTCATTGAGCTTGCCTTGGGTAGCCCATCTGATTCTGAGATTTCGACTTCTTCAGATTGATTGTGGAACTTTAAGAGACAGTCCTCAAACTTTTCAAGTAACTTAGACTTCAGATTGTCAACCTGTAAAGCATAAAAAAACTTGACAAAAGCTTCTCACCAAAAAAGGATTCTATAAGTAAGATTGTAAAGTTCTACACATAAAATGTATTTGGGCATCATTAAATGGAAAAATAAAAAAGGAAGAGAATATATTATGTGATTTACATAAAAATCAAATAGAGCAAATCAAGGTCAAGTTTAGAAAACTGCTCTGGCAGCAGGTTATCAGCTATGCACTCCCTAGTTGACCATGTTCACAGAAAAACAAAAAATGATGATTAAAATGGGGCAGAGATCGGTAAGAAAAATAAAAATAAGACATTTTAAAAGCACATAATAGAAATGATATATAGAATCATACGAGCAAGCATAAGCCTAAATTAATTTCAACTTTCATCGGTATAAAAGCAATGCCCAATGTCCAAGTTGCACCCAAAAGGTCTGCAATAAGCAGACAGTTTGTATATTTCGAAGAAACCTTTTTTTTCAAGTAAATTAAGTCAGGAAATTAAATCAAAAATAAAATAGTTTTTTCCTGTCAATAGTGTAAGAAAAATGGAAGATCCTTTATTTAATAATGCACCACCAAGTGTGCTATTTACTTAGAAAACATATAGTCATAAAACGTTCCAGATGAAGTAGTTGGCCTGTCCGTTTTTTAAGAGGATTACTTGTATAGATGTTTGAAGAAGGTCCAGAGCAATTTTTATGTTGCCCCCAGTTGGTCCCCTGAAATCATGGATTTAGGTCATAGAAACACTCTGTTTACAATATAAAAGAAACCTGCATACATTGACCGTCCCCTAGCATTATATCATGAAATGGGGAAGCTTCATGCGCTAAAACCCTTATTTTAACCAATAAAGATGTTAGAGATATGCCTAATTGCTACCCAAGATCAACAGTGAGCAAGCCCGCGTCCTAACCACTTCGCCATTTTATTGGTTATCAATATACTATTCACTAAACTGTTACCATTTTATTCAAGTTGCTTCAAGAAAGTCAAAGGAAAACAAAAGAACGGATTAATATGGCATGATCATTAATTTTATTTTAATTTGAAATGTTCATTGGATCACTTCCAACTCTCCTAAAATAATAACTGGCGATGGACACAGTTTGTAGATGACAAACAAACAACCAGAATTACTACCAGATCAAAACACGACTCTAACTCAAAGTGCAGAAGCAACCTACCCCCAAATTAAGAAGAACAAGGACACCGGAGAGGCTCCCGTGATTTCTTCATCTAGACTGAATCGGTTCAAACTCAAGAGAGCCTAGCTCTTCCACAAGGGATCAGCGTCTCCTTTCTATAAGAGGATCCAATCCTAATTATCAAGGGCTTATATATGCGACACATGTGTTTTAAGTTTTAAGTCTTTTATTCATTTTTTTGTCAGGACAACACTTAGCAACTCAGCTTTCCCTTCTAGAGTTTTATCAAAAGGAGAAAAGGTACTACGGCTGTCGCTCGTCCTGAGGTGGTGTTTATCTACCTTCCCTACTTCCCCAACCTTCATCCCACCCACTTGACGTATTGCCACCCCTGCCGAAATTGTTTTGCCATCAGTCCTGCTATTGTCCAGCAACCACCCATCCCTTCCAGCTACAAATTTCTTGTTGCCATCCCTTCCAACCACATTCCACCTACCATCACCATGCACCAGCGTTCTTGTTGCATCCCCACACCACGACCTTGCTGCCACCCACTTTCTAGCCACTTGTCGCCTTCTCTGCAGTTTTCGCCCCTCCCTTTGTTGTCTCTCGACCATCCAATCATCCATACTTACTATTCCTACTCCAACTGCAGCACCATCACCTTTGACTGATGCCCTAGTTTTGTGTTTATGTTGTGTGTCTCTTGCATTTTTTTGTTTTTTTTATTTTTTTTTATGTTGTGTGACTTTTGTTATTTCTTATTTAAATGTGTGTTTCTTATAACCCCTATTTGCTTTCCGTAAAAAAGTTATTTTTTCTCGTTGTCGTTTGGTTAACTCTGGAATCATTTTGTATCAATGTTAGTCCAACCCAAGCCTTATCCTAGGATTCTTAGCATCCATAACTACCTAACCCTACCTCCACCCAAAAATTCTCTTTCCCACCCTATACCATCCCTACAAATCTCCTTCCACCAACCCACCAAAAACCTTAAATCATGTCGCCATGGAGGCAATTTTGCCAGAAACTGATCAGAAGTTTACCATTGAAAAGTTAGCGACAACTCCGTTGAATGATAAAATGGCTCGATGGCATTGAGAAATGGTCAATGGAGAGGTCACTGACGAACATGATAGTGAGAACCCAAAAGAGGGAGGAATACCTGAATCGCTTCCGTAAGGAAGATTTTATTAAACAAGATACGCCACCATGCTTTAAGATACAAAATCAGAAGAAGCTGAGAGATGAAGTACCTGTTAAAGAATTCATAAATGAAGTGTTTGTTAGAGGATACAAAGATGAAGTGTATGTTGGAGGATAAAGAAATGAAGTGTCTATTTGAGAATGCAGAGGCTCAGAAGTAAAAGTGGACAGACTAGATTTTGAGGGGAGAATGAATTCTGATGATTTCATAGAGTGGCTCCAGACTGTTTGGAGGATCTTTGAAGACAAGAAGGCAAAAAGACCGAAAAGTAAAAGTAACTGCTATTAAGCTGAAGAAGAGCGTTCTGTTGCAGTGGAATAACCTAAAGAGGGAGAAACAGAGGACGGAGCAACATTACTACCTCGGAGAAGATGAAGAGAGAGTTGCAGCGACAGTGCCTACCCCCACACTACCGTCGAGCTCTTTTCTTGAGGCTTTACCACCGGCAGTAGAGTGAGCTATCAGTAGAGAAGTATACTGCAGAGTTCCTACAACTTAAGCTGAAATGTGATCTGATGCAACCTGGGAGCACACGATAACCAAGTGCTTGGGATTCTGATGCCCGTCATCGGCAACGTGTTTCAACTACAGTCTTACTGGTCATTCAGTGATATCCAAACATTGGCATTAAAGGTGTGGAGAAAGCATAAACAAAAGCAGGCACACACCATAATTCAGGTAGCCACCCACAGCTTGAGATATCAGTAGAAGCACACCTACGGGAGTTGAGAAAACCGGTAAAACGATGATAAGAGCTGCCCAGAGTAAGAAGCCTAAGAAGAAACAACACCTCCAATACAGTCCTAGCCCAAAAATGCTTCAAATGCCATGGTTTTGGACACATCGCTTCTAGTTGCTCGACAAGCCGAGTTGTGTACTTCACCGAGCAAGGATCGATGGAGAATGTTAGCGAAGAAGAGGCAGGTGAAAAACAAGGTGAGGAGCATCAGCTTCCACCGGATGAGGGTGAGATGCTTGTGGTTCAACGTATCCTACATACGGAGGCTATAAGGGATTAGCAGTGGCTTTGTTACAACATTTTATACACCTGTTGAATTGTGAAGGGAATGGTATGCAGTCACGTCATCACTAAAGAGAGCAGCAAGAATGTGGCATCTACACACAGATGATAGAGAAGTTGAGTCTCACAACTCAAAGACACTCCGAAACATACTTTCTAATGTGGTTGTAGAAGAACGGAGTCTGCATTGATTGAAGATGTCTCGTAGAGTTTTTGATTGAAAACCAACTGCAGGATCAAGTTTGGTGAATATTGATTCTTACCACATTTTGTTGGGGAAACCATAATAGTTTGATTGTCGGCCTCAGCATGATGAGTTCAAGAATACCTACTCCACCAAGGATGGCAAGAGCATAGTTTTATCTACTGTGAAGTCCTAGATTACAAGTGCCCTTACTAACAGAGATGTGCCAGTAAAATATGTTTTGGTGATGATAGAAAAAAGTGAGATAGAGACGTCGATTTCAAATATGGGTCAATCATTATAGAGAGCATGTTGGGATAACATGATCGATACCTTACCACCATGGCTACCACACATTATAGGGACTTCAAGTTGTTCTCACATCAAGTAGGACTAAGTCAACCTGGGACTACCTTTGGAAGACTCTGTCGGGTATACTTGGTACGAAGTCCCAATTCAGTCGAGCAGTAGACCCTTATGTGGTTGGACAGATATAGATAACTATTAACAAATTGGGAAAAGCATTTTGGGAGACTGTGCAGTCGACAATGAGATCCAAATGCCTCTCAGACCACAGTGAAACATCCTTTAACCATGAGAATTTACAGCAGCTCCACTACTTTCAATGTACAGACAGATACTTCAACAAATGAGGTCGAGTTCCTCTAACCCCGGAAAACTAACGCAGGCATAAAGGAGTCACAGGAGAGGCACCTGCGATTTTTACGTCTGAACTGAATCAGTCTAGACCTGAGAGATTCGATTGGCTCTTCCACGAGGGATTCACACCTCTTTTTCATAGGGGGTACAATCCTAGTTATATAGGACTTATACGTGTGATTCATGTGCTTTAGGTTTTCAATTTTGTTTTCTATCAAGACAGCTGACAGTGTCAACATTTTCCTGTTTATGGTTGTATCCAATGGTGAGAATGTGTTTTAGTTGTAACTCATCCTAAGGTGGTGTTTATCTACCCTTCCCTGTTTCCCCAACCTTCATCCCAGCTGTCTGACTTGTTATCGCCCCTGTCGGAACAATTTTGTCGGCAGTCCTATTGTTATCTAGCTACCACCCATCCCTTCCGGCTACAGATTTCTTGTTGATGCCCCTTTTCAGCCATGTTCCACCTATCACCACCCTTTCACCACCATGTTGCAGCCCCACACCACAACCTTGCAGCCACCCGCTTTCCAGCCACCTAGCAGCCACCCACTTTCCAACCACCTAACAGACACCCTCGCCTTCCCAGTTGTCGCCGTGCCCCCCTTGTTGTCTCTCAACCATCCAGCCATCCATACTTACTATTCCTTCTTCAATCGCAACACCGCCACCTTCGACACATACCCTAGTGTTTGATTCTTCTAATGCTATACAGAATGTCCTAGGGCACTTCAGCGCCACTATTAAGTATTTCAAACATAGTATGAGAGTCAATTTCAATAATAAGGAAATGTCAATTAAGCGATAAAGCAATAGTAACAACCATCAAAATGGCTCTAGCCTCAGCTTCCACGGGACTATTGGTGAAACATGGGGAGGAAAAGAAGAGAATACAATTACCAATATCATTCCGAGCAATACCCCCAATACCAGCATTAGAACATTTTCAGCTCCCATCCGTGTTAATTTTAACCCAC
>NEWO01000015.1:318673-391473 GCA_003013225.1 Phalaenopsis aphrodite
GCCAACCATCCAATTATCTTAGATTAACACTCCCATACTGGAGATTTTGTGCCAAAGGTCATATCTGGCAGAAGTAGATGACCCAACATATACAAATGTCAGCCATCATGAAAACTCATCCATAGCAAAATAGACATGCACAAATTGTCTATCATCAGCAATAACATTAACTGTGATGCGTTTCCGCCAAAACAATCAAATCTTATTAGAACAATTACTAAAGAAAGAAAAATGCTTGAATTTACCCAAAATGTAAACATCTGGAGAAGATACCATAGGTTTCAAAATAGAAAAAATACCAAGTTTATGGATCCTTGTCATTAATTTACGTCTACCAAGAGAGTAAGAATCTGCAACTCCCCTGATATTCCAAATTAAGACATTAAACATGGATAGACAACTTACCCTTTCTAGAAAATTTAGTTCGGGTATGTTCGTAATCACCCTCTGAATAATAATGATCAACATCAGTCAATGCATTTCCTATCTTGAGATTTTCTAATTTATTATGGCATTTATATGTTTTCCTACGATATTTCTGAACTTGTCATTCTTCCCTCAATATATTTGAAACCTCCTCCAAGGGGATGTCAGAGGCCACGGCAGCAGAGTCGGGATGGAGCATAACATTCTCAAAATGATTATTAGTTTCAGGAGGGGGGTAGCTTCCCAGACAACAGGAAGATTAACTTCCTCAAAAGCCTGATGCACTCTCCTAACTCGAGGAGAAATAAGGCCAATATGTTCAGATGGAGTGGGAATTTCCCGGTCAGCATGAAGTCCAACCTCAGAAGGAGCCATATCTCCACTCCTAACTCGAGAAGAAATAGGCCCAATTTAATTGGTATTCATGTCAGCATGAAAAGCCTGAATCAATTCTTCCGCAGAGACTCTGAGTTGGGGGTGATGGATGTTGGTCTGTATTAGGCCCACTATTACGATTCACCATATTCCGCTTCCGCGACTCAGGATGTTAAGTGAAAACACTGAACGCGGTCATGGCCAAACATAAGACAATGTGTAAGAGAGATGTTGCTTTAGAATCACCTGTTGCCAATAACCATTATGCGCAGAGTCGATCCAAACCATATCAGGAGGTGGTAAAGTGATATCACGTTCAATAAGGATTCTAGTCATAGAAGGTCTATATAAAGTGTAGGTGGCGGAATCCAACTTGAGAGGTTGTCCAAACATTGCAGCTAAAGAAAACAGGATCTTGTGATTAAACAAATGAACCTTCAAGACAGGGAGTCTGATCCACACGGAAATAATAGGGGGTTCGGCTATGGGGTCGGAATCAACCGACCAATTCAATATTTTCATAACAAAATCATCAAACCGCACTAAACAACGAGTAAAAAACCATGTATAATCTTCCTCGCTCGTTAATTGAATCAAAATGTATATAACATCCAAAGAGTCAATTTTCCAACCTCCAACCAGCTTCATGAGTTCAAAATGTTTTAAGAGAAATTCCAATTTAGGATGACCATACACGAATTTCCCCACCATAGCAAGATGACAGGAAATAGCCAATTAGCATTCTCAGAATAAGAGAGCAAAAGTGCGAGCTTACCTCCTTTTTTACCTAGTTGTTTGTCGAAGCTAAACTCACTATCAAGGGCTAGCGAGTCATGATGAGCGGGAGGGAAATAAGGTTATTTGAGATGTCGTTAGCATTGACACCGGAGATGACGTCGGCGTAAGGCCGTTCCATGACCGACGACTTAAGCTCGGCTCCATGAAATTGCCAGAAACCATAGCAGAGCTGAAAAAACCATTGCAGCCGAAAATATATATATATCATATATATATATATATATATATATATATATATATATATATATATATATAATTTATTTAATAATATATTTTATATATTTACATCTAAGTTTAAATCATTACAGCTAGTGTGGTCATGTGGTTTACATCTTTTGTTACATGGAAATAGTGTAGATTCAAATCAAACACCCTACATTTACTTTTCTAATTAATTTAAATGAGTCCATTTTGAGCCGAATATGCACAAGAATATGTAAATCGATCCGAACACGAATATATTGTTCATGGCCAAATTTGAACACAAGTCAATTTTGAACACGAGTAATTTGAACGAGTCTAACACAAGCCAAGCTCAAGCTTGGCTCGTTTACAGCCCTACTATTGACCATATCAACTCAAAGGACACTGAAATATTAAAATGCAGCATGTATTAACAAAGAAAGGCATCATATAATATGAAAAGAAAGGAAAAATACCAACAGGAAAATTCAGTTGTTTAAGAAGAACAACTGCTTCTGCCCTTGCTTCGATGGGTTCTGACTCGGAAGAAAGTTTTTCCTGCAAAGAATGGAAGAAAATTCTTATCTACGAGATACATCTCAAAGAACAACATGTGCGCTGAAAAAATGACAACAAAAGAAATAAACCACACTTGTTTTGAAAGATACAGAACAAACAATATAGAACTTTAAATTGAACAAGCTCATTTCAGTCGGTAGTTCTTGTAAAAAAGAGAAAGGTAGACAATTGCTAAAACTACTTGGCGGCAAAAAGGATACATAGAATAAAAAGAATTGCGAACTCATGAAATAAGGGGAATCATACATCAGATGATAAGATGCAAACATTGCATAAAAGTGTTTCATGATACTTTTAGAGCATACATTAGTTTCATTGTTGATGAAAAAAAAATGCATCCAGGATAGTAATATGGAACATGATTAAAAATTATGATGGACAACTAGATTGTTAACCTAACGGTGCATGTCTTCAGCCAAGCTTTCCTAGCTTTTTGAAGCTGGAATTTACTTGCTAGTGTTTTTCTTTTGAGCTGCATTTCAATGTTAGTTTCAATTGAACTAAATTTTCTCAACACACTTTGAAGTATCTCCCTCTCAACAAAGATTTCAGGGTATATACTAGACAAAATATTGTTAAGAAGGGAAAATAATGGGCTCGCATTGAGCCTAATCAAAACTCCAATTGATTCCAAACTATTATAGATGAACAACTTGAGGATGACTAAAATTGGTCCATTCTTATAAGAAAAGGAGTGAGATCAAGCACATAACATGCCCATCACAATTCCATCTCTTATTATTGAGGAGACTCATGCCATAGAAAAGAGTCAAACTTCGGAGATAACCAATTTGCACGTAGGAAAGAACCCAAATGGGTGTAGGTGGATCTTCTCAGTCAAGCACAAGGAAGTTTAAAACATAAACAAATAAAAGGTGTGGCAAGTTGTAAAGGACACACTTATTCTCATGGCATTCACTACGAAGAGACTTTTGCAACCATTGAAAAATTCAAAACAACTAGTGACGCAGGGCTTATGAGGGACCGGCCAGTTCTCTTGAACGAGGCCCCACCACCCCCTCCTTCCTCCACTTTCCTTTCTTTTTTTCTCCCTTCCTTTTCTTTCCTTTCCTCCTATTCATATTTCCTTCCTAGGCCTTTTCCTCATTTAAATCCTTTCCTAAAAGCTTATATGCTGATTTTATTTCCTTAATTTAAACTTTTCCTAAAATTTGAGATCTTGATTTTATTTTTACTCCTTCCTTGTTTTAAATGTTTCCCAAATTGGGTCAAGTTTTTTATATATAGGAGTGATGTGTCTAGAGTTAGGGGTTTTGATATCAAAATCTGAATTCAGTTTTATCTGAGTATTTTGTCTCTCGAGGATTGTATCTGACGATAAGGAAGGTGCTCCAGCTATAACCCCATCTGAAGTGGTGTTTATCTACGATGTTCTGACTACTACCCACAGTCTTGTATAGCCGACGTTTCAGCCCTTCCACCAATCTAGCCGGCAACTTCCCTACCCCCCTTCTACTCCTCCAAAGCGCCAACACTCCTGCAACCTCCCTGCATGTTACCGCCCTCCCTGCTACCTTTCTGACAACTGCCAATATGCCTGAAGCCTCCCTATATGTTATCTCATTTCATGCTCCTCTCCTAGAGTGTCGCCATTCCCCCGCAGCTCCCTCTGCAGATTACTGCTGCCCCTGCTGCTCTCCCAGGCTGCCGTTAGCTCCCCTGCAGCTGTTGCAAGCTGTCGCAGCCCCTGCCTCCTCCCTCACAGCAGGATGCAGCCCCCTCTCTGGCCTCCTCCCTCCAAGCAGGCCGCAGCCATCATCAGGCCAACAGCGGTTGTAGATTCAACTCTAGCAGCCCACTATCCGATCCTCGACTTTGGCCGCCATTCTTGCCTCCGTTCCTCGGCTTCAAGCGCCACTCTTGCCTCCGCTTCTCAGCTTCGGCCGCCATCATTGCCTCCTACGGATTCCATCCTTCAACAACGTTTCCCACTTCTTTCGGTTGCAATTCCACGCCTCGAAGAGTGTTGACTTGTTGTCCCACTCCTCCCTAGTCGCTCAACATCGCTTCAGCCTTCATCGTAGCCGTCATTCCAGCCCCATCTCTCCGAACTCCCTTCTCATCGAGCTTGATGTGTCTTTGTTGGTTTGGTCTTAATTTGTAATGATTTGTTTTATGTTCTGATTTATGTGGTGTCTTTCTTTCATTTGAGTCATTGTTGTAACCGTCTTTTTAGGTGATTAATAAATTCCTTTCTAGCAAAGTGGTTTGGGTTAACTCCAGTATCAACTAGGGTCCTTCTACATTGGCTACAAATCTGGAGTTACCCCTCTTCTAATTGGATGTCCAAATGTACTCTTAAATGAAGATTTAAAGGAAAAAGTGTACGCGAGGCCACCTATTGAATTTGAGAATCAACTAACAAAATAAATGCACAAATCAAATAGATCTTTTTATGAACTCAAACAATCTGCATGAGCTTGGTTTGAGAGATAAAAAGAGGGGAGACACCAAGGTTACTACGAATGTCAAGCCAATCACACTATCAATGTCAATTGAAGTAGGATCTCAATCTTTACTATTTATGCTAACATAATTGTCACATAAAAATTTAGAAAAATAAATGACTAAATTCAAAAAAATTTTGCAAGATAAGTTAAAATCAAAGATTAAAGAATCTTCAATATTTTGTAGAAAGTGAGGTTGTTAGATTAAAAGAAGAGATCTTCCAAAGAAAATGTCCTCTATACAGCTCAAACAAAATATGAAATGTTGGGTTGTAAAATAACAAACACACCAATAAAGTATACATCAAAACTTATAAAAGGTGAAAGAAGGGACCCTATTTGGCAAAAGATGAAGTCAAAGACTTGCACAAAGACTTATAAACCATTCACATAAAAGGAAAGCTATTGATTTTTAAGGTAGTGTTTGATGAAGGTGTGTCTCCCGGACAAGACGCGGAATCCCGTGCAAGTTGCGGGTGCATCGATGCGGCGCAAGAGTGCCTCCCGCACGAGACGGGAGACATGAGTCGTGAAGGCCTAACCTCTAAATCGGGCATTCTTTCGCGTGAACCAGTTAATTCTGAGGAAAGAGAGGATTGCAAGATCGCTCCTTCACGGAAAATTGCGACCTGACTGATAAGGCCCCACTATTAGCTATACTTGTAATATTTATATATTATTTTTTGTGTTTTAGGTCAATTTTTTATTTCAAGTTTTTGCTAGAGTTGTATCTGAGGTTATGTGGTTCTCAGGTCGTATCCTGCTCCAATGTAGTGATTATCTCCTCATATTCTTCCCTTGCTTGTTGTCTCACCTTCCAATCGTCGTAGCTTGTTGTCATACCCTCACGCAATAATTGACTTATTGTCCAGCCATCCCAATCCAATTTTGGCATCTTGTCACACGCTTCGCTGCCTCCAGCTTGCTACCCAGCACCCTCCATTTGTTGTCACACCCTCCCACAACCCCACTATCAACTGCAGCACATTAACTCGGTCTCCTGCTTCATGTCTAGCCACCACAAAACTTCACAAGCTTTTTGTCGCACGGTCCAACAACATTTTGTATGTTGTCTAGCCGCCAACTCACCGTCCCTTCACAACTACTAACCCTCCTTACCACCTACAGTTCTTCGTTTCCACGACCTCGACAAACAGCACACTACCGTTGGTCCTCGCCTTAGGGAGTCTTTTGTGTTTGTTTCATTGTTTTCTTATTTTTAAGTGTCTTGTTTGTAGCTTCTTTGAATTTCAGCAAAAAATTTATCATTCTGTTGTAGTTTTTTATTTAACTATGATATCAGTGTTGTAAGCCAATTTATGAATGATCCAATGAAAAAGCATATGGAGGTTGCCTACAAAATTTAAAGCAACTTAATTTTACTCAAGAAAAGTATTATTCTTTAGAAAAAGCTCAAATTGTGAGGCAAGAATCTATTGTAATACATATTGAGTTGCCTTCATCAGTGATCAGAAGTCGGAACCCAAATAATGAACTTCAATGTGGGTGATGTGATTATCTATAGAAGCAAAAAACAATTTGTGGTAGCTATTAGTGTAGAAGTTGAATTTCATGTAATGACTCGAGATAATATGTGAAGCAAATTCGATCAAAAAATAGCTTGAATAATTTTGGGTCAAAAGCAAAGAGACAGTGAGTGTTCATTGTAAAAATCAATCTGCTGCCCATATTGTTAAGAAAATATTATCATAAAAGGAACAACTATATTAAAAACTATCATTAATTTATTCATAAAAGTTCTTATAACAATTTTATTAAATTAAGATGCACTCCAACAATTTTCAAGTTCCTGACAAGTTAATTCAAACACTATTGTGAAGAGACTTGAATGACCTATTTTCTTGACTTCAATCCAATGCACTTGATGAACAACTCAATGTCGGCTTGATTAATACTCGATCATGCTTATTCATAATAATAAATAAATAAATTTGAATATTTTTTACAAAACTCAAAAGTTAATGAGCAAAACTCAAATTTGTTCCAACTCGTTTATTTATTTTTAAGAAAAAATTTATTTGTTGTTTAACAAATAACTCGTTATTAAGCTAGGTTATAACTAATATCATATATGATATATTACTTAAATAAATTTTAATTAACAAAAACTTATTAAATTATATATTTAATAGTATAATATAAAATTTTAATATCAAAAATACTTTAGTTTTAAACATTATTTACATATTTATTTTATTATTATTTTATTATTATTTTATTAATTAATACATCATTATCTACCATACTTAATTTACCATATTTTTAAATATTAACTAAATTAATATTTTATAAATACATAATATCTATTTACCAGTTTGGATAATGCAAATTATTTATACAATATCATGAAGTTTAATTTTTTTGCACATATCTCAGATTACTCAATGTTGGGCCTCAACCTATCTATTCTCCCTTTATGATTTTGCCTCATTTATTTTAAATGAGATCTTACACCACTTTGTGGGATAAATGCATTTTTGTTATATTTTAAATAATATGTTTTTTATCAGATAAGTAATTATAACTTTTTTATTTTTTTTTCAAATAATTTATTTCTCATTAGTAAATATGCATATTAATTTAATGCAACTCCCTATTTCCTTATTCAATGAACTAATTTATTAATAATATTTCTTGTTATTTCTTGCTAAGAATTCATTTGCACTTATATATTATTTTATTTAAATAGTGTAAATTAATTAGATACTAATTCAGAATTTATTTAATTGTTTGTTTGTTTAGTTTTATAATATCTTTAATAATAACTTTCTATGAAAAGTTAAGTACTCGTTCGAACTTTTACTTTGTTCAATAACTTTTTGAAACACTCATTAAATTAATATAAAGAATATAAATACAAGTCAAAATAATTATCAAAAAATTTAGACAAACCCGTGACAAGATTCAAGTTATATGGGAAACAAAAGGGATCGAGGTGTGGTGGGGAAGGATAAAAGGAGATTGGGCATGCCCTAATTGTAATCCTATAAGTCAGCAACCAAATTTGGGATCGAACGTACCCTAATAACTGGAAGTAATGGTGGTCAAGAAAATTGACGGTTTGAAGAAGAAATCAAAGAAAGAAATGGGGCAACTTAAATACGAGATAAAGGAAAGATTTTCTACTATTGATAACCAGTTTGAGAGCTTGGAGGAGAGACTGAGGAAGTTTATTGAGATGCAATCCAAGACACCGACGGTGGTTCAATTTGCAAACCCTACCCAATGGCTAACTGAAGATTCATTATCTAAATTGAAAGAGAAAGAGATCTAACGAGAGAAATATGAGGAGGAAAGCATTCACCATTAAAAACCTCCTCCCACAGCTCCAATGTGATGGATTAGAGATTTCTGATGCAAACGGTGAGTCAAACATGGCGGAAGGGTTATGCAGGGGGTATGGAGGAGCGTGAAGAAGAAAGAAGAGAAGTCAGAATGGGGTTATCAAAAGAGAGTTTTACCCTCAATACATGAGGGAAAATAGCAGAAGAAGAGAAAGTTGAGGTGGTGATGCTAACGTTAAGAAATTGAACATGTCGATCTTCAAACGGAAAGTCGAGCATGGGTAGGTGTATTGAATGGAACGATACTTCGAGGTGAACGGGCTAGATGGGAAGGAGAAACTCATGGCAGCAGGCTTATGTTTGGAGGGGAAAGCCCTAGAATGGTTTCAGTTGAGGGAGACTAGATGTAAGATCCGTTTGTGAGAGGAATTCAAGGATAGTTTATTAAAACGTTTACAAGTCATTCAGAAAGGAGACCTACACGTGAAATTTTATGCCTTGACTCGAAAAGTTGTAATGGAATATAGGAAGAGATTCGAGCTCTTATATGAAAGATTGAGGGAAATTTCTAAAGCCAGATTAAAGACTAATTTCATGTAGGGCCTAAATTTCGACATATGGGCAGCACTCCAAAATGAGGGAGACAATGAGCTAGCCTGGATGGTAGAGGACAAGAACCAGATATAAAGGACCATCAAGAGTAGCACAGATGGAGCATCGTATTAAACTGCAACATTCATGACAATATCAAAGCTCAAACAGTAGAAGTCTGGAGGGAGGTTACACGGGATAGGAATAACGGGTCATGACTGAGAGCGACACTGAAGCGCCTTACAGAAACAAAAATTCAGAGGAAACGAGTCAAAGGGTGATGAGAAATTTACCCCAGAACAGTTGCAGAGATTGAAAATTACAAGTTCTCGTAGTACATGATGAGAAGGTAGAGGATGAAAAAATAGACAGTTGTGGTGGAGGAGAATGAACACTTTCACTTTTTCTCACATTGAGGATAAGGTGTCATTTAAAATGGAGTATTGTTACGTCGGTGTCTAATCTAAGGACAATTTAGTCTTTTGTACGCCTAAGGTAAAGGTAGTCTTTTATTATTATTATTATTATTGAGTATAAATACACTAATTATATTTAGAACTATGTTTATGCATGAAATTGTTGTTGTGAATATTAGTTTTAGGGTTTGGGGATATTTCGTACCTTTTGAATTGTAGGAATTCAAAGAGATCGTCTAACTCTCAAATTGTAGGTGTTTGTCCTTATATTCATGTTATTTTGGATTATAAATAAAAATATTTATTTCACCCTAATTTATGTGGAAATGCATACCAATTTATACATCAAATCGTATCATATGAGCAGGCTAAATCCAATCATTAACATACTCACTTCAACTCGACTCAATTATAAACCTAGTTCCAATGTTGGAATGAATAGGTGGAGATTGTGGAGAAATAATTCCCTGCGTCCATCCATCTAAAGTCAGCTGTGATGCATTGATGCTCCATGATAAAAAAATATGCAGTGTAAAAAACAAACAGAACAAAGACATATGTCATTTTCACATCCAATTAAAATAAATAAAGTTAATAAATATGTCCAAAATACTAAATTTTAAGTTTAAAATATATTACATAAATAGCTCAAGGTAAATCGCATATTCTCTTATATTTTAAAACCTATTATATAAATAACTTAATAGCCACTTAACCCTAACTTTATTTTCTATATTTTGCAATAACTTCCATTTTTTTAATAATATTTTTTTTTCTTTTGCAGAAGAACAAATTCATTAAACTTTAAGTTACCAATCTATGATATTATGTGGTTTCTATTTCCTCCAATAATTTAAGATATTTTATAAATTTAAATATATTTCTTATTTTATGAGCTATACAAATAAATTTAAAATTATATCAATTCATTTCATATTTATTTACAATATTTTAAATTTCTAAAATATACTATAATGATGTGTCCAATGTGTATTTGTGTCAAATATTTTCAATTGCATTTTGCGTTCAAATCATATCATGTTCATAACCCTCTATCTTTCTCGGTACATTATAAGCAGCCAGAAACAAAAGCTTGATGCCCATGGACTGTTGCAGCCATATATGGTAGCATATAGCCCATGTACTGTTGAGAACTAGACCATATATTCATGCTACTTCATTTCAAACAGGAACAGATCTGCATAAGGGCTGTTTTCGTCTGCTTATTAATCTCTTCCATTTCGATTCAATTTATAGATTTTTCAAGTATATCCATCTAATTCAAATTTTGTACAAATGTAAATGCTATGATGTTTCCTTGTTTGATCCAACCAAAATATTGCAGAAAATCGATGTATACACAGCTGTGTAACCTTTAATAATTAATGTGAAGAAAAAATATCCTTGAGAACATGTAATTCATATGTATCTAATTGTTGTATTCAGTAATGGCAATCCGACCACTCGCAGCCCCAAATTTCATGCAGGAAATCAAATCTTAATTTGAGATCTAACTAAACCTCTCAAACTTCGTTGACTATATTTCAGATGAGGTGCTCCATTTGTGAGTAACGTTCTAGCCACTACACATCTTTTTCTAAATGTTGTTAGTCACATGCAAGTGGAACCATTAAAAACTTTGGCCAACTTATCAACATATTTGTTGGTAGGCTGTAGAAAGTGGGTTCCAAGGACCACTCTAACTAGTAAACTCAAAACTTCGATTCATTTCTTGGATTTTGACATCATTTTCTTAAGTTTTGACAAAATTTTTACCATTGGCAACCTAACATCAACCTTCAACCTTTATTATGTAGGCTTAGGGCTGCACTGACAATTGTTTTGTGAAGACAACAAATGCTCTGATAAAAAGAAAATAGGCAAATTTTACATCATTTCCATTCCAAAAAAAGTACAAATCTCTCATCACTTTTAACTTTCAATTCACTTAAAGCAATCATTTTATTGAAAATTCAACATCGGCTATCAAATTTCACCATTCTGATTAAAGAAGCCATTATATGCTGTATCAATGAGCCAAAAATATTTGACATGGCTTCTTAAGTCCATTCAAAACTTTCAATTGGTTTGTTCATACAATGATCCTACAAAAATCTCAGTGATCAAACAAAAATGTAATAACTTACAAGATAATACAAATCCACAGAGTTACTATTTGAAACTGAAAGCTGAGTATCAAAAATTGTGAGTGGATAGAAGCACCTACACTAAGGCAGTTTGAAGAAGCAAATGTGAGTTGTTTGAAGAACTTGTTCAAAAATTTACGGTAGCTATTATAGTTTTTTTTTTTATAAAGTGAGACCACAGCTTTCTAGCAGCCACCATAAGTAGTCAGGTTTGGTGGAAAAATAGCTGTAGTTTTTTTTAGAACACAAGCAAAGCTACGTTTCGCCAAACATAAAAAACTATGATGCGACACCACGCCACCACGGTACCACCACCGCACCACATCGCTGCCCCAAACCCCTAAACTTAAATCGAAATTAAAACCAAATTTTGAAAGCTACCTGAAGATTGTGAATAACTATGCCCATTGCCTCTTCAGACGCTTTCTTGCATTCCTGAAACGATGAATCACCATATGCCTGTAGAGAGTCGAGAAACAATAAGGTAAATACCCAAATAAATTATAGCAGAAGACTAACAAAGCATGAAGAACGCTGTAATTGAAAGAAAAATTTAAAATATTAAAATAAATAAACCTCGAAAACTGGCTTGGCACCAGTAAAAAAGCGCACAGCATCTGCATAAGCTTCAGCTTTTATGCACCTTCCAAGTCGAGCTGGAAGATCATATATGAACTGCATTTCGTGAGGTTACAAAATGAGAACTGTTTTTATGCACTTCCAATACACAATAAATAAATTAATTAATAAATTCCTATTTCATAGTAATTACATAATATTGGAGTTTTCAGAAAATCTCCTGCAGTATGTTCAGTTAGCCAATGTTTTCTTAAAAAATAAAAAGACTAGTTGGAGACAATAGTTCTCCAAGCAGGGTAAAAACATCGGATTCTAGAATCCATCTTCAGTGAATATTCGTGAATATCAGGCAGTTCAAATTTCAATCACTGCCACCATTTTATTGCTCCTAAACAGTGTTTATTTAATAATAATCTATTAAACTTTTAAATTGACTTAAAAAAAAATGAATTTACTATTACAACATATGTTTCACAGGTGTCAATCAAGAAGTCTCCTCTCATTCGAACCCACTGCACATGGAAGGCAAGCGAGAGGGAGAGGGAGTTAGAGAGAAAGACAGAGCATGAATGACAGAGGAAAATAAATCGACGAAGAAGAAGAAATAGAAGAAACACAGGAAAGAAGAAGAAAAGGAAAAGGAAAAAGAGGGGGAAACGAGTGGCTCAAATCGAAAAAGCGAGCAGCGTTTGAGAAAGGAAAGGAGATGGTGATTCAAATTGCACGCGAGAAGTGTTCCTTCGTGTAGAAGACGCTTGATCGAACATATAAATGCCCATGCGTCCATTTTCTGGGAAAAATATTACATCAGGACTCCTAACGTGGAGGTGCCGAAAAAATAAAAAAATTCGTTTTAGCGCAGGAGAATATTCCTCCCGTGTTATTTCACATTATTCAGCTGTTATTGTGGTGGTATTCATGTGTTATTGTATTCTGGGAATATTTCTGATATTATAATAACACAATAACATATCAATACCACCATAATAACACCTGAATAACGCAGAATAACACAGGAGGAATATTCTCCCGTGTTACAGGGCAGGATCACAGCAAAGCGCGCACGTTTTCTTGAAGCCACGTATTCGCATATGAGTGGACTCCGAACGTACCTCTACGTTAGCAGTCCTGATGTAATATTTTTCCCCATTTTATGTGGCATGGAGAAGAAAGATCTCTACATCTTGTGCCCTAACCGAGCAAAAGAGGGCGCGAGTGCGAGAGAAGCTTCCTTCGCTCGAGAAAAGCATGATTGGCTCAATAAGGAGTTTTCGCATGCAAAGTTGCTCTATCCCGAGCATTTTCGAGGTCTCAGAGGAAGAGAAGGTATAAAAACTTTCATATGTGGGTGAAATTGACCTAACCTTCTAAGCTCCCAGTGCCAAGAATAACTCACGCATAAGTCTTTCCAGTAAACTTTAGACACACGATCAAGCGTTTATGAGAGCCAAATGTGAGAAACAATAAGGCAATAAGGAAATAAAGTTGAAAAAGAGATTTTTCTTTGGCTTAAGCATGAAATCTCAAACCCAATAATAGGAATTTCTATTTAATACTTAATTTGATTGAAGATTCAAAAATCCTACATTTAAATTTATTAGATCTTATTAACATTCGTTGAGAGGGACAAAATCAGAAAAGAGGAGAGTATTTCAGGTACTAAATTAATCTTTAAAGATTAAATATTGTTTAGTGTTAAGTTAAAAATGTAACGCTTAGAAGCTTAATTTAGTTGCTCCTATTACAGGCATGCCAAAATAAATTTAGAAAAGCCACCTAATCGTAAATTGGAAAATTGATTTATTTAAATGTGATATAGTAATATATATATATATATATATATATATATATATATATATATATATTAGAAAAGACCCGAAGGCAAACATCTTAATACGGAAAAAAATACAGAAATGTTGCATAAGAGAGCCTAAAAAGCTTAACTCATACAAAAAACACGCATAAACTCAAATAAAGCAAAGATACATAAAAGGAAAAAAGAGAAAACCAAAAAGCCACAAAAGTGCACAAAATTGCTAAGAAAGTCCCACTTTAGTTTTTCTGCCTCTAGTTCTCAGAAGTGAGTCAGCTAACAAATTAGTAAGATGAGTACCATTGCCCGTAGTAACCAAAGTATTATTTATCAGATTTCTGAGCTCATGTAGATTTTCATTTTTCTTCTTCCTCTTGGATGTGTAGACCTGACATTCCACATCGGATGATTGACTCATTTGATCAGTAGATTCCAAAGGTGGTCCGACAGTTGTAGGTCGTTGCACATCATGATCCACATGAGTCTGAGTAACACTAAAATCTTTCTGGACCTGATGAGACAGTCGTGAAACAGTAGAAGTATTTCCACATGTATTATCAGTGATATGTTCTAAGGCAGGTGGGGTCTGAAGGATCTCTCTCCCCCACGATATAAGATTCCAAAGACGGGGGAGCTACGGTGGGGACTAAATAGTTGACATATTGCCTGCGGGGAAAGTGACATCTTCCAATGCATCCTTCAAATGATCAATAGTGTAAAAAACTTGGAGTTGATCAAGAGAAGATGGAATCATAGCCTCTATCGGAGCAGTTTGTTTTTTTGGTCTGAGGTGGGGTGTAGATGATGACATTGAGAACTGGAGTGTCTGAACATACGACAGTTCGAACAATAAGGCGGAAAAGGCTCAATCTCTACCTTCTACCAATATCCTCGGTGTTGTGTGCTCAACCAAATTTCCTCAGAAGAGGGTAACGTAATGTCTCTTTCAACAAGTACTCTGACTTCAGATGGACGTGAAATATTAAAAATAGGAATTTCTGTGTTGAGTGGCTTCCCATAAGCTAAGACAATAGAGTGCAATACTTTTTGAGAAAATAATGAATTTCAACCATGGAGGCGAATCCAAACTGGAATGATTAGCGGTTCTGTCTGTGGGTCAAAATTCACAGACCATTTTAGAATGTTCATTGTTCTGTTATCAATCCATATTATACTTCTGGCAAATAAGATCATGTAATCATCTTCATTACTAATTTGAATAAAAACGTGTCTCCTATCTAATAGTCCAATTTTACACTCTCCAACAAGGTGCATAAGTTTAAATTCTTTGTGAATGAGCTCCATTTTGGGATTACCATATAAAAATTTTCCAACCAAATTTAGACGACAGGAGGAAGCAAGTTGAATACATTCAGATTCTGTAAAAATTATGGCAGGCATCCCATGCTTTCTAACAGGTTTCTTGATGTCCTACGCCCACTCAAATGCATGAGGGAAAGATGGTGATTTAGGTGTGTATGAGGTGTGGACACCCACAAAGGCAGCTGCATACTATCTGTCTGAAACCATCCTCAAAGGTTGGTGCGGCCTTCAAAGAAGAAAGCAGTCCTACTCAATGAGAGGAAAAAGCTTTGAAAGAAAGAAGAGAGGACGCTGTGAGACGGGACGGGCGCAGAGAAGCCGCAGAAATCGCGAGTTGTACCTTCAAGTTTTCCAACCAAATTCAGACGACATAAGGAAGTTAGTTGAATACCTTCAGATTCTGTAAAAATTATAGCAGGCTTCCCANATATTAGAAAAGACCCAAAGGCAAATATATTAATACGGAAAAAAATACAGAAATGTTGCATGAGAGACCCTAAAAAACTTAACTCATACAAAAAACACACATAAACTCAAATAAAGCAAAGATACATAAACGGAAAAAAAAAGAAAACCAAAAAGCCACAAAAGTGCACAAAATTGCTAGGAAAGTCCCACTTTAGTTTTTCTGCCTCTAGTTCTCGGAAGTGAGTCGGCTAAAAAATTAGTAAGATGAGTACCATTGTCTGTAATAACCAAAGTATCATTTATCAGATTTCTGAGCTCATGTAGATTTTCATTTTTCTTCTTCCTCCTGGATGTGTAGACCTGACATTCCTCATCTGATGATTGACTCATTTGATCAGTAGATTCCAAAGGTGGTCGGACAGTTATAGGTCGTTGCACATCATAATCCACATGAGTTTGAGTAACAATAAAATCTTTCTGGACCTGATGAAACAGTCGTGAAACAGTAGAAATATTTCCACATGTATTATCAGTGATATATTCTAAGGCAGGTGGGGTCTGAAGGATCTCTCTCTCCCCCATGATATAAGATTCCAAAGACGGAGGAGCTACAGTGGGGACTAAATGGTTGACATATTGCCTGCGGGGAAAGTGACATCTTCCGATGTATCCTTCTGATGATCAATAGTGTAAAAAACTTGGAGTTGACAAAGAGAAGATGGAATCACAGCCTCTATCGGAGCAATTTGTTTTTTTGGTCTGAGGTAGGGGTGTAGATGATGACATTGAGAACTGGAGTGTCCGAACATAAGACAGTTTGAACAATAAGGCGGAAAAAGGGTCAATCTCTACCTTCTACCAATATCCTCGATGTTGTGTGCCCAACCAAATTTCCTCAGAAGATGGTAACGTGATGTCTCTTTCAACAAGTACTCTAACTTCAGATGGAAATGAAATATTAAAAATAGGGATGACCGTGTTGAGTGGCTTCCCATAAGCTAAGACAATAGAGTACAATACTTTTTCAGAAAAATAATAAAATTTCATGCCATGGAGGCGAATCCAAACCGGAATGATTGGCGGTTTCGTCTATGGGTCAAAATCCACAGACCATTTCAGAATCTTCATTGCTCTGTTATCAATCTATATTATCCTTCTGACAAATAAGATCATGTAATCATCTTCATTACTAATTTGAATAAAAACGTGTCTCCTATCTAATAGTCCAATTTTCCACTCTCCAACAAGGTGCATAAGTTTAAATTCTTTGTGAATAAGCTCAATTTTGGGATTACCATATAGAAATTTTCCAACCAAATTTAGACGACAGGAGGAAGCAAGTTGAATACCTTCAGATTCTGTAAAAATTATGGCAGGCATCTCATGCTTTCTAACAGGTTTCTTGATGTCTTCCGCCCACTCAAACGAATGAGGAAAGATGGTGATTTAGGTGTGTATGGGTGTGGACACCCGCAAGGGCAGCTGCATACTATCTGTCAGAAACCATCCTCCAAGGTTGGTGCAGCCTTCAAAGAAGAAAGCAGCCCTACTCAATGAGGGGAAAAAGCAAGAAGAGAGGACGCTGTGAGACGGGACGGGCACAGAGAAGCCACAAAAAATCGCGAGTTGTACCTTCAAGTTTGCCAACCAAATTCAGACGACGGGAGGAAGCAAGTTGAATACTTTCAGATTCTGTAAAAATTATGGCAGGCTTCTCATGCTTTCTAACAGGTTTCTTGATGTCCTCCGCCCACTCAAACGCATGAGGTAAAGATGGTGATTTAGGTGTGTATGAGGTGTGGACACCCGCAAGGGCAGCTGCATACTATCTGTCTGAAACCATCCTCAAAGGTTGGTGCGGCCTTCAAAGAAGAAAGCAGCTCTACTCAATGAGGGGAAAAAGCTTTGAAAGAAAGAAGAGAGGATGCTGTGAGACGGGACGGGCGCAGAGAAGCCGCAGAAAACACGAGTTGCACCCTCAAGAGGGAGCCGCAGAGCAAGGAAAGACGTGAGACAAGCCGCGAAGGAGCCATTGAGCGACGAGAGACGGGCCGCAGAGAGCCGGAAGCGGGGAAGACAACCGAAAACGAGCGCGCAAAGCTGTAACGTCTCAGAGTCGGAGAAGAAGAAGACGAAAGGAATCGAGCGCGAAGACGAGCGAAGTCGTAACTGTTGCTAAGGTAAGCCATCAGGCAAAACTCTAGCAGAGCCGAGCGAGAAGGAAGAAGACACCATTATTGAAATAGCATATATATATATATATATATATATATATATATATATATATATATATGTATGTATATTAATGAAATAGCATTATCATAAGCAAGATATGTTGTTAAATATTTAATTGAATACTTCAGATATAGTCAATTAAATAAATAATGATAAATGAATTATATTTAATAAAAATAATAGTAATAGTGAAGTTAGAAATTATTATGAAAGAATAATTAGAAATGAATAGAAGTTAATTAAGTCTAAATTGTTCTTATAGGAGCACAAAAATGATTCTATTGATCCAAGAAAAAGAATTTCATATTGCATTAAACAGGTGGGTATATATATTTTTTATTTACAATAATTATCTTTATTTAAGAAAGCAATTACATTTGTTTTATCGTTTCGAGCATTACATTTAAAATGCAAAAGATCATGTTTTTTTTAATGTTGAATGCAATAAAAGAAATAAATAGGATATATGCATGCATATGGAATCAACCCCATATGGTAGTACCGTCTGGGGAAGCAATGTACCCGTGCACGAAATGAAAAATGAAAATTGAAATTAAAATGGAAATAAAAAAGGATGACTACCTTTTTGGTAGGGTTTGGAAAATGTGTATGTATATTTTTTTAAGTATATTTTTAGACGGTGACTCCCAATAACAAAAAATGTAATAAAAATAAATGAAAGTAAGTAGAAATTGTAGTCTTTATTGTTTTCCTTTTTTCTCAATCTTTTATTGCTTGCTGAGAATTTTACAAAATATATTAAAATGAGAATAATGGTAATTTAGAAATATTTTAGTCACTGAGTACTTAAATAACACTTTCAACTGCTAATATTTTCCAGAAAAAAGTACCTAAAAAATAAATAGAACCTATAGAACATGTGCACGGATGTTGGGAAGCGCAGCCTGATAGATATTACAGTTCATTTTTTATTTTTTGTTAGTCGTAAAAGTTTAAATATAAATAAACTAATGTAATTTTAAGTTTTAAAAAATAGAATGTCTCTTTCATGTTAGGAATTTGATTGAATTATAAAATGAAACTGTAAGATAAGTTTTTTTCCATCCGACCGACAGTTCTCGTCTTGGTAATCTAAGCTCCCGGGCAAATTCATAATAATTTAGGAAGTGGATCTAGCGGGTGGCTGTGAAATAGCAGGGAATGAGAATTTGTGAGATTGACGGAATTTGGGAGGGAGAGGAGTCATTTAGAGGCAATCTAGACTAACAACAATGGAGAGAACCACAGAATGGCAAGGCGTCGATGACGATGAGGTTTATCACCTATTTTTGAACAAGATACAAACATATCATTTGCAAAAGAAAGATGATACGACACTTATTAGGCCATAAATCAATTATTATAATCTCCAACTTACACAAAACAAGCCTAAAAGGTCTTCCAAACCAAGTCTAAAACAATAAGAATTTCATGACCCTTAAAACTCAAAATAACATAAGTTTTCTCACTACAATGCCGCTTGGGACGGGAAATCATCTCGATATGCTCCCAAGATCGCGAGATTCCACGATCCACTCATTATGGGAATCGGAACATCCTCATCAACCACCCTCCACATTTTAGAGTTTCAACAACTTATTTCATTCATCCAGAAGGCTAATAAAACCCAAATTAGATCAAGCCAACTAAGATATGAAGATATGCAGAATCCAACTTCGATGGACTAAGTTTAAAAGAAAATATAGACTAATTTGAGTGGAACTTTCATGCAAAAAAGCTTGGATGGGCAAAATTGTCACACTTTGGCACAAAAAAACCGTAAAGTGGTACAAAACTATCAAAGTTATTTGTATTAACTTGCATAAGAGCAGAACTTTCAACAACAAACCCAGAAGGAAGACCAAAAATGTCAACTTGATTTTCATTAGCACTTAATTTGCATTAGCAAAATAATTAAATTCTTAATTATAAGATCTCTCACCTCTCGATTTTTCTATCGAAAGTGTCTCTACCCCTTTCAAAGTAGCTTGCATAAAATTCACTCTCTCTTTACCTTGTAATATTATCTCTTAAAATCTCGCTTCTTTCTCTCTATATTAAAGAGCAACCATCCATGAGAATTAATTTTCCTAGCTATATTCAAGAGAAAAAAAAGAAAGATTTAGAAGAACATAAAGAAGAGAACCAACAAAAAATAGAAAAACATCAGTAAGTTAATATTTATTTTAGAAATTTAATTAGATACATTCCAATTATCTCTTATTATACCCTCTACCTAATTCAAGTAACCCTACGTTGACTGATTCTACATGAAAAATCAAACATTTGATTGAATCATGGACCTACCACAAAATACTCCCGGCACATCTAAAGAATGAAAGAAGGTTTGTCACAAATATAGCTTAAACTTGGATCAAAATATTTGAAATTTTTGGCTTTGAAATGTGTCACACACGTGTGTTCCTCTGTTCTTCAGGAATTTCAAAGAGCAACATGAAAATTCAAATGGAATTGGTGTTGGTCATACAGATTTTTTAAGCCCAGTTAAGGGTGTAAGCAAGTATATTCAAGCTCAAGCTACACCTAATTTGAGCTTAAGCATGGCCATATAAACTTGACCAGTTAATGCACTATGGACTTGTGCTCAATCTTAATTTATAAGTAGAGTTAACTCGTGAGCTGGCTTATTCATTATAAAAGAGAAAAGAAGACCCAAATTCAAATAGCTACTATAATAAAAAGTTAAGAAAAATGAGAAATTGGTCAGACATTATCAAAAAAATACTTAGAAAAGAAAGTAAGGTAGAAATTTTAAATATTTTTAGAAATTTTATAATTAAAACTCTGAATTCTATAATAGTTTAAGCGCATTTTATATTATAAAATGTAAAATGAGCTAACTCACAAGCTAATTGACATGGGAGCTTTCCTACAACGTTTTCTCACAACACTGTAGCTGCTACAGTACCACGAGATTCAAAATCACGAGAGACGGGAGACAAGCAACCGAAATAGTTTTATTTTCCTTTCTTGTGTTTTATTTCCTATTATCTTTCATTCATTTTTAGTCATTTCATATCTATGTATTGTATTAAGGTTTAGAAGTCCATTTTTTGCATGTTTTTGTTTAGGAAAGTTGTCGCCAGGTGGTGTTCCCCTTCTGGAGCTGTATCAGAAGGCAAGAAGGCGCTTCGGCTATAACTCGTCCGAGATGGCGACTGTCCACAAGGGTTCGAGCGGTGTTCTGGTTGTAGCTAGATCCCACTGGAATATTTATCATTACCTAACTCCTCTGCAACCATTCCATCCATCCACTCGTTGTCACGACCCCCAGACAGCCCTCCCCTTTGTTGTCCTGCAGTCCACTGCCAACTCACAAGCTAATTGACGTGGGAGCTTTCCTACGATGATTTCTCACAGCACTGTAGTTGCTACGGTACCGCGGGGTTCAAAATCACAAGAGACGGGTGACAGGCAACCGAAATAGTCTTACTTTCCTTTCTTATGTTTTCTTTCCTATTATCTTTCATTTATTTTTAGTCATTTCATGCCTATGTATTGTATTAAGGATTAGAATTCAATTTTTGGCATATGTTTTTGTTCAGGACAGTTGTCGCCAGGTGGTGTTCCCCTTCTAGAGCTGTATAAAAAGGCGAGAAGGTGCTCCGGCTATAACTCGTCTGAGATGGTGACCGTCCCCAAGAGTTCGAGCGGTGCTCTGGCTGTAGCTAGATCCCACGGGAATATTTATCCTTACCTAACTCCTCTGCAACCTTTCCATCCATCCACTCATTGTCACTACCCCCGGACAGCCCTCCCCTTTGTTGTCTTGTAGTCCACTACCCTTCCCCTTTGTTGCCCCCCGTTATCCAAGCGACCTGATTCGCTACTTTCAATGACCCTGACTTCCACCTTCACCGTCGCAGCCCTCCACTTTTTCCTATTGTTGTTCTACCCCTATCCCGCTATCCAGCATCACCGCCACAGCTCCGCAAGCCCTTCCTCTGTTGTCATATCATTGTTCACCCATCCAGCAATGTTGTCGCAGCCTCACAACTCCTCCTCTTGCTGCCTTAAGCCTACCCGATCCTTCCAACGCCCTGCAACAACTTCCCTGCTGCAGCCAACTCACTATGCTATATGGTCTCTCACCTTACTGCCATCCGACAGCTAACCGCAGCCGTACCTTGCTGCCTTCCAACCATTCCCCCACTTCCATGAGAGCTTTTCCTCTATAATCCGCAGCACCACCTCCCTCAACCTAAACCCTAGGGCATGTTGTGTCTTTAATATTTCCTAATTCCGAGTGTCATTGCTTGTATCCCTATTTGTTTTTTGAGTAATAATATTTAATTTCCCTGTTGTGGTTTGGGTTAATTCTGATGCACTAATGAATCAAGTCAAAGCTAGGTTAAGCATTTGCTCATTAACTCATCGAGTTCATCTCACTAACCATTTATCAAGCTGAGCCTTAGCTAGCTCATAATTCAGTTTGACACACTTAAACTCCTATGTCCAATTAACAAAACAAGCTAAGATTTATTTTATTATAGGAAACCTTGAAATTTCCCATAAGCACAAGTCTAATGGTTGATTACATATATGACACAATGCACATAACAATCACATGTAGGGACAACAAATTGTGCTATGGAAATTTAAGATCTCTTATAATAAAATAAATCTTAATTTTTTTTTGTAATTGGACATAGGAGTGTAAGTAGAAACAAAAAAACTGTGCTATGGAAAGAAGAAGGTACAGATGTAAGTGAATAGTCGACTCAATAAAAGTCACATAATTTCGCTATACATGATTGAATTGGTGGACCCAATCCACCAATAACAAAGTTAAAAAAAAAAATGTCATCCACGTGGCCTAATAAACTTCATGGGTTACCTCCTCCAAGGTATCATAAATAGACCAAAGTGGCAATAAGCCAAAGCATGCATCTTCTTGAGATGAGGCCCAAAAGGACCAAAAGGTACTGGAAGTAGGCTAACAACAATTAAGTGGCATGGAGGCATGATCAATGAAGATACAAGAAGTAGGCTCAATGAATTCATATTGAAATTAGTTCAAACCACTAGGCATTGTAGGTGCAGCTCAGAGGCAACGGAATGCCTAATTACACTATGTAAGTACAATAAGCAACAGATATAGAGCAGAAGATGTCAGTGTCTTGTTGTGGAGCACCCTTCTTAGTTCACATTGGACTTGACTCATCATTTGTCCTCAAAGATGCTTACCATGCATCTGAAGTGACCAAAATGCATAATAAATAATAGCATATTACAACCATGAGTTGTCTTAGGATGGGAGTCCCAGCTCAAGGTTGGAATTCAGCATATGCTTTGAGCGGATGTTGTTAGTAGAGATTATACTGTAGTCAACTCTGGTGAAATGTAGAATTCACTACAATGACCAGTGTGAGAATAGAGTCCTACAATGCATGGAAGTCTTAACCTAAGACATTACAATGCATGCAAAGAAAACAAAATGATGACCCATCTTGAGGTTGAATGCCTAGGATGTAAGAGTTGATATCCTTGCAAATTAGGATAGCGGTTGTGGCTTTGACATCTTTCAAGCAAATAGGCCAAGAAGTGGTGCAGCTTACAACTTCCAAAGTTTGAAAGGTCGATAGGCAAGACATATTATGATCTTGTCGAAAGGCATTCCAAGAATGTTGAAGGGCAAGGCTTAATTTACTTATTGACATTGCACCCTTCATGACAAGATTAGGGATTACATGGCGAAGAAATCCCGCAAAGGGGATTAAAACCCTTCATAACAAGCATAGTGATCGCGAGCAAGTGTGCGAGCTCAGAGTGTGGTCAAGTGCAAGGGGTACAGTGGAGGATCGAAAGCACTGCAGAGTTAAAACGTGAAAGTGCAGATCTAGCAATAAGCACGTTCAATTAATACAAGTGCAGAGGGAGCAGGGAAAGAGCAAAGTTTCTATGGAATGTGAGGCAGAAGGTACAGCCTAACCCATTACTTTGCAGTTTTGAGTGCGATCTAGCAGTGAGCGCATGCAATTAATACAAGTGCAGAGAGAGCATGGGAAGAGCACAATTGCTAATTGCTATGGGGTGTAAGGCAGAAGGTACAGCCCGACCCATTACATTGTAATTTTCATCCCCTTTAAACAACATATAAAAGTAGTTAAATATAAACATACAAAAACACAATTGAAATTGTGATTGAAAACGAAAAACAAAGTAAAAAAACCGAATCAAGGAAAAACTTTATACTTGAACTTTTTGAAGAAGATTGCGAGTTCGATGTAGTCTCTCTATGTGCTCCCTTTTTTCAAATAAAGACGTGTTCACAACATCACTCTTAGATTGGACAGACATAATCTGTCAGAATACAGCATAAAACAAGTTAATAGTCGGCAAGAAAAATAAAATTTACACACTCAAAAACACATCATAAAACCTTATTGAGAAGATGTTCCATGTTTGCCTCCATTCCAACAATATTATTTTTCATCCTGCTAAGAGAGCACAGCATTACTTCTTCTAAAAATACCATAGAAAATGACAGTTCATCGTTATACTTGAATTCAATATAAATAGTTGAATGCACAGTAAAATGCCTGATTACCTGCTGTAACAACACCAACTAATTAATTATTCTGAATGCAAAAAGATAAAATACAAATTAAATTGACTATCTTAAAAAAGTTAAATACATCTTCTGGTTAGTGAAAATAGATCCAAACAATATCAATCAGAGCATAAAAACATCATTTATAGTTTGAAATAATAGATAAGGGTTGGATCAATCATGGTGGAATATAGGTAAAACCTCAAACCTGTGCATGAAATTACTTGAGAACGGAAGGTTGTAATTGGTTGCCTAATAGATACCCAAGTTCAAGCGACATCAATGAAGAATGAGATTAATTTGGTGATCAACCCTATCAGCAGAGGCTCCATGAACATAAAGTTTAAGCTAGTTTGATAAGTTATCTCTTTCACATAAATCTTACAACAGACTGAATAAACTTCTTCCACATTGTATTCAATTTATGAATTCCGCACACTTATTTCTTGTTTTACATAAGCTATAAGTTATTCTAACTTATTTGTGATCAGATCCGAGTCAAAATAATTTCTAATCAAGATCTATCTTTCTTTGCAACTGTGATAAAGCTAATGATTAAAATAATGATGAACCTCTTGACCCGACTTTTTTGCAATAAGACCTAAAGATGTGCTATTTAATGTACTTATGAGGATGAAATCATATATATAATCTATTAGTACGCGATCACAGAGCAAATGCCATATTTATCAATAATTGAAAAACCAACTTACGTTCCTTCAAGTTGATAGGAACTACGTACTTTTTATGATCCAAATATATGGAAAATGTTGACACGTGAAGGTTTGATGAGCATAATAGCTTACAAATCCATATAGATTTCAAGCATGTTTTGTCCACACTACACCGAGAAACCACACAGACAATTAATTTATACTAATAAGCAAAAAAACTCGCCAATAATCGCGAAAGCAACAAAAACAAATCATGTCCACAATAGGCTACAAGAGAATTATAGACACTATTCCAGCTTTATTTTTGCTATCATAACATCACGACCAAGTGCTAATAAGCACTTTAGATAGTAGGACCAATATCAAAAAGTGTTAAATAATCAATGCAGTAGCTCACTAACCCAAACTATGTTGCATCCTTAGTAATATAATTTGAAGGAGAGTGAAAGGAAAGACTTGTTCCTAACAAAAAATAAACTCATTCCAAAAATTACCACTGACACCAATATCTTCCACAAAAGGCGTATTGAAAATATCCCAACAGTTTTCCCTCATAAAACAGGCAAATTAGAAAGCATTCAAATACATAACACAAATATAGAATTATTAAAATATCATGTATTCAAGCAACAATAGACTTTCTATTCAAGTTTATAGTTCATATCTATAAATAAAGATCCTAAAATGTCTCTCCCCTACTAATAAATATAGAACATAAGGCCCGTATAACTTAAAAACTCAACAAACTACACTATTATTAAAGCAGGGCTTGAAACTTTATCTAGCTAAAATCCAAACCATCTAACTATTTATTCTTAAATCAACCAAACCATTATTTCCTTTCCCTCCTCTGCATAGTTGAGTTGTTTACTAGTCTTTAGTCAAAAAAACACCATATGCCATGCAAATCGGAAACAAGACGGTGATTTTCTTTAAGAAAATGCATTCATTGAACAAACTAAAGTTTTTGATAAGATTTCATAAGGAAAAAAAAAAAGAAAATAAAAAAGAAAGTGAAGCAAGTAAGCAAGATGAATCGGGGGTTACAGTTTTCCAATAAAACAAATATGATTTGTAATATAATTTCATGCAAAGAAAAAAATGAAGATTCATGTTATTAAGCAAGCCAACAAATCAATTACTTCAAAAGTAAACAAGCAAAAGTACTCTCAAGTCCAATGGATGATCAAATTATTTGCAAAAATCAAGAATTTCATCAAAAATTTGGAAACAAGTAAAATTAACGAGCAGCAATAATAAACTACCATCAAATATTTGACATATCAACTTTTGACCATATCATGAGTAATAAACTAGCAAATACTAACTTATGAAAAGTAAATAAAAAAATTTGAAATCACCAAAATAAAGAAAAATCAGGCCTTACACCAGTATATAGAAGAAAAAATCCATTGATATTATGTAGTCGTCGAACTCAAAAGAATCACACCTCCAACTTGCATTCATAAGATTGAATAATCAAAAAATGAATTATATCCAAAGTAAAAGTTTAAATTACATAGTATGACCACGCTATTTATAAAGTCCTCATAGCCAAGCTTAAAAGATAAGGTTAGCATATCGATCTAAATGAAAAGTAATTGACACCATTCTAGGGCTTCTAGGTGCTTAAGAAGTGAATCTAGCGGGGAGGTGACTGGAGAATAGCATGTGAATGGGAATATGAGAGGTCAGTCGTGTTTGGAGGGGATAGGAATCGTTCGGCAGCTGCCCGACTGAAAACCGCAAAGAAAAATCTAAAAAGACAATGTACAAGAGTCAAGGAGATTCCACCATTGAGCAACATACACACACCACTTGCTAAACGAAGAGTATATTGAACTCCAAGAGCATAAATCGGAGATGCAAACTCTAAAACACACTAAACAGCAAAAAATCCCTCAAAAAAAAACAAACATATAAATAGCCTCCCAATAGAAAGAAGCTCTCATTAGATTAAAAAAAAGGAAATAATCTAGAAAAGAAAACAATCCCTGCTAAATTTGCCAACCTGACAAGGTTTTCATTGTTTAGCCCTCCTATGATCTCATTTCCAGTTCTGGTCTATCGTGGAATCACGATAATCCTGTGATTCTCATCCTCAGTTCGCTCTCCCACAATCACGTGATCGATTCCGGAATTGCGGAATCATGCAAGTCGTAGGATCACGAAAGAAGTTCCAACATCATTCTTCACGGTTAATAGAGGCTTCTTATTCCTCTTTGAAGAGACCTGGGACCCATAATCAAATATTCTTTCTCACAAAATACTTGCACATTTTCCCCAATAGCAATTCACCATTCCTATCAAACCATATGTCTGAAAATGTGCTATTGAACTAAACTGGAATTTGGTATTTTGCTTATCCCATAGAGCCTCGTTGAAATAGCTCAAAAACTTTCATCTCCATTTTAGGTGATGACATGTTGGACCTTCCTCAGCCGAGGCAACCTAGGAGATAGATATAAATCTGAAAATCCTAAAATCCTCTTAGCAGGGACTGTCCTATATTTGGTATCGGCTCCTCGAACTCAATGTTGACTTGGACCGCTAATGTTAGTTACGTTGGTGCTCCTCTCAAGGGCTTACTCTATAGGATCCGTCGGATTACTAGAATATCTCCCTCATTGGTTGAAAGTTGGTACACCTTTGCATCATCATCTTCACTATGTCAGTATATATTTTCACTGCTCTTTTCTCAGTATACGAAACCCTTCTCTTATTTGGACAATCTGATACAATGTGCCCAAAACTGTGACACTTGAAATACTATTTGGATGCTCTAATAGGTGTACTCTTACTACATGATCCGATAGTTGAATTATGTTTAAAAAGTGATGTAGATCTAATACTGTTATATTGTCTCTCCACCTTTAAGGCTAGAGGCTATCCCGTAATGTTCATTAAGGTTGTAATCATACCACGTTGTCAATGGACAATATCAATCCCAACAGATATCGAGCTATGGTGTTCTCCTCGGGCTTCACTAGCTCACACTTCAACATAAGCTGCTCAAACTTAACGGTATATTTCTCCATTGAGAGATTCAGCTGCTAAAAGTGGTAAAATCTTAAGAACATGTCAAGTTTATAATGTATTGGTGGGTAATTGTATTGTATCTCCCTTTTCATCTTGAACCCAATAGTAAACTCATTTTTTCTCATGCTGACATAGGAGCTTCAAAGTTTTCTACCATAGAAACACACACTTCTTTAACTTAATGGTGACTGGTTTTACCCTTATGTCAGATGGAACATCCCTATTCTTAAGGACTAGTTCTATTGTATGTAGCCACTCATTCAAATCTTTTGAATCCACCCATCAAAATCCACTAGGTCAAAATCTTCACTACAAAATCCTAGTGATACCGGAGTTAACTGAAACCATAATAGAAAAATTAAATATTATTAATAGAAAGCTAATCAGATGGTTACAACTCACAGATTGAAAGGAAAATTACAGCCAACTAGACAAAAATAGGAAATAACAACACACCCAATACACGACACGTGGCTAAGGTAGGATCAAGCGTGGTGGAGATGGGTCAGTGAGGGTTGGAAGGTGGTTGGATGGTTGACGAGGCGGTCGGCAAACAGAAAATAGCAAAAATGACAGTTTCACAGATTCTGGACAGCAAGCACACAGCCGATATCAAAGTGGCACGGCTGTCCAGGATGAGGGCAGCAAGAGCGGCTGGGTATGGTTGCAGATTCTGGCAGTGGACAAAAAGAGGAAGAGTTTGCAAGCTGAGAAAACGAAGGTAGGAGACGGGGACAGCAAGGGGAAGGGGAGAACTGCAGATAAGGCAACTACAGAAAGTTGTCTGGGAGGCTGCACTAGAAACAGAGCGGTCAGGAGCGACATGGGAGGAGACGGAAGGGGATATGGGATGAAAATCACCACCTCACCACCTCACCATCCAATCCGCTAGATGCAGCCCTCAAAAGGAGATGAATGGAAGGCAGCAGTTGTCCTAAGCAAAACACACTAAAAATTAAGTTCTCAAACCCTTATATAGCAAATATATAGAAAAGGACTAGANCTTTTAAATAAAAAATGAATGAGAGCTTAAGGTATGGCTCGACTCGATAGAAGTTAAATGAGCTACTCGATTAATCAAGTTATGAGCTTAAATTTGAGTAAAACACAAGCTAATTCGAACAAACAAAATTGAATCAAGTAAAACACGAACTTACTATTCACGAGCTATTTCAAACACAAATATATTTCAAACAAAAAAAATTCGAAGAAGCCAAACACAAATAAGCTATGGGCTCGTTTACAACCCTTGACACGGAGAAGACCAATATGAATAAAAGCGTGACAAAGTTTTGGAGCTCTTTTGTGGGAAGTGGAGGAAAATTATCCTGGTCAAAACTACTATAACAGAGTTCTCCTATAATTTTATAATACTATGAAGCACAATGTGTAAGAATAATAAAATTCTCTCATGGTGATCACCATCTTCTTGCTTACTAAATATTTCCATGTTTTTCATTATATAGATACATGATCAACTATACGTTGATAAGAAGGCTATAATTCCTTTCCTTGAAGACAGTTTAATCTAGAATATAAAATATGCATGCAAACATGATTTTTGTTAGTGATAAATGGTGCATGGCTGAAACAATAAAAATTTGTTCATTTCTATTTATTTTTCTTTTATGTTTTCTTCACTATTTAATAGCCATATTGTTTCATCTCATATATAAAGTACTGAAAAAATATAGAGAAGAAAACCTACAAAAAAAAAAAACAATGAATCTCGTTTATTAGCGAATAACAATGCCATATCATTTTACCATCTTTATCATAAAAAACTCCTTCTAATCATCATTTGTTCTTCTCAGTCGAATTCAATCACATCTTGAATAAGTAGAAATTAGTTGCTAAACCCATGCTTTAATGAAAGTTCATAGTTGAAGTTGGAAAAATTAACTAATGCTAAAACTAGTTTAGCTATTGTTTTTCTATTCCAACAATTGCAATAAACAAAACATGGAATAAAGTTTTTAAACCATCGTGTTTTAGAGTTAAAAAAATAATGAATAATTAATATAGCAACATACACCTGGTGGAAGTGACTGAACCATTCACTCGTATAGTTTTTGAAACCTTATTAACCTTTCATCATGCAACAAGAATCCAAAGAAACAAAAAAAATACAACAAAAAAACAAAAATTTCAGCAATTTCCACGTAAATTCTACAAGCTATTTATTAAACATAATGACTTCCACTACTAGCACTGAGCAGCATCAAGTGCATATACTGTGAATATCGAAACTCACACTAAAACATGCAGTGAATCTTAGGAAGACAATCAAACAAAATAAAATGACAAAAACTTCAATTAGAATGCGTAAAAGTAGACTCAGAAAGGCCATGCCGTGGTGAGGTCAACAAAAAACATTACCTCTTTATGGTATCTGTTGCACTAATAAACTTGTTATAGTTTTCATAAACCAACATTTGCAAGTCAGTATCAAGATTTTTAATCTCAGCCGCCATTTCAACATGTTTCTGAAGAAGCCCGTCCAACTTTAGGTTTTGAACCTAAAGAACATGAGATTAAGAAAAATATTTATTATGCACACTATGAAGCACATTTTAATGATTAAGTATTCTAAATATCAGCATGACAGAAATTAAAAGCCTACACCTCGTAAAATGTCAAATCCTTAAGAAGAACTAGATGAGAAGTACCGATCATATAATCTGTGAGTTGATACTAATAGCTTTAAGCAATTTAAATTTCTCATAAGTCTTTAGGAAATTAATTATCAAATTTAATTTTAACACAATGCCATCCAAATTCTAGGTTAGGTTCAAGAGCGATTCAAAGAAAAGGACAACAGTCCGGGCAAAAAAATGTAATTTCATTCCTTCTTTTCAGTCTACAGCAAATGAAAAGGATATTTTCAGAAAACTTTGCAATTCTAGCCTCATAAAGAATTCAAATGTTCTTATCGAGCTTAGAGTCAAGAGGATCAATCAGCCAGCCACAGAACAGTAACGAATCACCACAATCAATCCACTGGAGTTAACGATCAAGCCAAAACTTCATAAAAGCAACTAAACACTCCAGTACTTAGCACGTCCGCATAAATCCTCAGAGAAAGAACCTGCCTAAAATGAATGTATTTTAAACACATCCCACCAAACAGCCCCCAAGTGATTCCCAAATTAGCCATAAACTAAGGATCAAAGAGCTCGGCTGCGTCCCTACAACTAGATCTAATTCAAAAAACATTTAAAAGAAAACGAGGGAATAAAATGGGATAGCAGTTTACAAGGATAGACATGTAGAGGTCCGAGTCGAAGTTGGGGGAGTTGATGGAATCAGCGGGCGCCAACCGCCCGAAGCTGCTGCTTGAACCGCCGCCGCCGGAGGTGTTGGTGGAGTAGAAGCTCGCGAGGAGATCCCGCGTCCTCTTGGCCTTCTCGTCTAGAGGCGGCGAAGCGTTCTCTAACGCCATTACTCCTTACCGTTCGAATCTCACTCTCTCCTGGTCTCTCCCTCGCACCCTTCGCCCCCTCGTTCGAATCTCACTCTCTCCTCGTCTCTCCCTCGCACCCTTCGCCCCCCTCGATCTCGAGTCCAACGTCGTTCCGCTTCGCCCGCCTGATGTCAATACAATTCTCCGCGAGCAAATTTGATCAGACTGCGGGTTGGGTCAGATGAGATGGCTTCGAGGCCATTGGCGGTTCATGTCAAGGAGAAATAATTACATCATGACTCAAGACCCAGCATGCAAAGCTATTTGTAGAGACTAATCTCAAGTTGAGACATGAAAAATATTCAGAGCCCGCTCGACCCATGCTTAAAAAATTAAAAAAATTAAAACACAAGATCCTGCTCGACCCACGCATCACAGAGCCTAAGTAAATATTTTTTTTTATTTATCTTTGACGTCATGTTATAGGAATATTCTCTCGAGCTGTTCTGAATAAAAGATCAATAATATATTAAATAACACATGAATAACGCAGAAAATATTCAGAATAACGCGAGAGAATATTTTTATAACACAAAATATTCATAAATCCTCAATAATACATTAAATAAATATAAGTTATTAATAAGTATAAATCATGACATCTAAATAAATTGTTTTTGTTCTATAACGCACTAATAACAAACTAATAACACATAATAACTCAATTATACACTCTCCAGCCTACGGTATAACATGGGAATATTCTCTGCATGTTATAGGTTATAACGTCGCCCCCATGTGTTATACAACCATCATATAACACTCTCCTCGTCCGCGGCATAACACACGTGGAATATTTCTCAAGTTTTATACAGCGAACTAGGTAGTGTATAATTGTGTTATTATGTGTTATTAGTGTTTTATTATGTGTTATTAGTGTGTGATTGAGTGGAGGGATATTTTTATACCTTCAATAGCGCATCAATAACGTGAATAACGCAAAAAATATTCAGAATAACACGGGGGAATATTTTTATGCGATGAAATATTTCTATAATGCATCGGTCGGGTCAGTTTACGCATTTTCATTATTTTTTTTATTTTTTTATTTTTTTATGTTGGTAGGTCGATCTTCCGCATATCAGCATGAGATTTGACTCTGCAAGTAGCTCTACATGTGGAGTCCTGATGTAATAATTTTTCCATGCTAACTCATGCGAAAAACATTTTAAACCACATATAAATTTTATATGAGAATCAAATTATTTATATGGAAAAACTCGATAAATGAAAAAAAAAAATCAAAAGGCTTCTCTAAATTAAAATAATTTGTTATGTAACAAGGAGCACAAAGCTCCACACTTTGCATAAATTTGATAATGGCATATTATATGATTATGTCAAAATCATAAATTATTTTGAATAAACTAGCATATATAACTGTATAAGGATATTTTGAATTATAGTTGTTTTGATATGACTACTAGGGCTCTCAAAATAGTTCGTTGTTAACAAACTGAACCCGAACAATTTTTTTTACGCTCTATATAAAAATGGGCCGAACACGAATAAAGATTTATTGGTTCGTGTTCGGCTCATTTTAACTCGAAATAATTGCAATAATGACATTGAATTTGATGTTATTGATGATGAATTTTTCATATATGAGAGTAGAGATAACAAATCATTATGTTGGGGCACTTTTTAAAAATTCTACTACTCTGAATCTATTCTTCACACTAAAGCAATTTTGAATAATTTTACACTGAATATTAAATACAGGGACAAAAATACAATTACAATCATTTGTTCACATCGAGGATATCCATGGAGGGTGCACACATTAGTGTGTGCAAGTAGTTATTCATTCGAAATCAAAATAATAGACTCCCCATATTTATGCCTTGGAATTAACAGGGCAGGAAATAAAAGGGTCACAATTAACTCTACAACTCATGAGATACAAGATCTAGTTAAAAAATCCAAACATTCCCCCAAATCTCTTCAAAAACAACTTGGAAACAGACCATATCTGCAACTTAATATTTGAAATTTTGTGTTAGATATGCAGATACGTAAGGGTTGAGAAAATCTGCAACTTGAACTTAGGTATTGCACATGCAAGTACTTAAAGATTTAGAAAACTCTATAATTTTGCATTTGAAATCAGGTGTTAGATATGTAAATGCTTAAATATTACAAAAAACCTATGACTTCACATTTGAAATTAGATGTTATATATGTAAATGCTTTAAGATTTAGAAAAATCTGTAATTTAACATTTGAAATTAAGTGTTAGTCATGTAAATGACATTAAAAACTGTACATTGATATGTTATATAGATAAGTATATGAGAGAATATCAAAAATATTGGCAAGTGATAATTGTAACTCATTTCAGATGCATTTTTCATCGTGCTTATATGCATTGTTCCAGACCAATGTAATAAATAACTAAAACATAAGAGTGGACGATTAACAAAAGATTACTTTCACAACTAAGGCTGCAAAGTTAAAGAATTTAATGTTCACAACAGTCTTTATTTGTGCAGTGCAGCTGATTAATTTTTTTTCAAAATTAAGATATGACAATTGAATAATTTCACGAAATTACAAGCTGCATAAAGATAATTGTTCATTGTTAATACAAAATGTAGTAAGCCTTAGTCTAGTAGCATCTATTGCTTAGATTAAGTGCATATTTCATGAAGTTAATTGTTCATTGATAGTACAGACTGAAATAAGCCTTAGTCTCGGAGCATCCATTACTTAGATTGCATATACACTTCAAAATAACAACATATGGAGGATAACTAAAAGTACAAGTGTAGCTACAATTAGAACCATCATAAAAATTATATTCAAGTAAAGCTTCTTTTTTATAGACTTGTTGTGACTTAACAGATATTTCAAATTATCCAGTACTCTAGAAAGGTTGGCATTAGCTGATGTTTGCTTGTCTTCATAAACCCACTTGAAGTAATCGTAGTTGTCTTTCATTCTATTGCAAGGACATTCTTAGAACTTTCTTTTCCGATTATGACCTTTATAAGTGGTGAATAGTACACATTGCTGTTTACAATTACAAAAGATGCAGTATGAAGTTAAAAAAAAAACTTGTCTTTATAAAAAATGAGGTCAAAACCATAAAGAGAGGTAGCTCAGATGTTCTGGCAGTTGCCTGAAGCGTAATGGTAGGATCAAAGATGCAAGTCTCCTCCAACTGACCATAATCTGTTTAAGTCATCCAATATCTGCCATTTAAATTGACTGGCTGGAAGGCTTTAAAAGAATGTCACAGAGTCATTGAGCAGAGCACAAATATAGGAACAAGATAACAATAAGGGGAAAAAATTTAGAGTAAAGAGTAATACCACCAACCCCACGTTCTTTATAAATATATGAAAACAATAGAAGTTGAATTGTTGCGTAGGGGAAAAAATGAAACTCTACAAGAGCTTTTAAAGCACTATGATAAAAGGTCACATCAACATATAAAATGAGAAAGAGAATAAAATTTTATTCTAAAAAAAACTCCAAATCATAAAAAGCACTCAAAAACTATTACGAGATAAAATACTTTGCAAGAAAATCAATCGTTGCTTCAACAGCGACATGCCCCAACCAAAATGCCTCTTATATAATTTTTTTTTTCAAAACTAAACTCTGATTTAGACAATCCATCTCGAGTAGAACCTGGAGTATCGAGGATCTTTAATGGATGTCCTGCAGCTCTCGATGAAGAGTGTCCACCACCTCCTCCGCTTTCTCCACACAAACCAATATCTCGTACATCTCCTCTCATCGTTTGATCCCTGCCGACTGAACAAAGGATCAAGAGTAGTCAACCCTTGCTTGACCCCCATTCTACTACTGTCATCATCTTGGTCAGATTCTTATTGATGTTAGCCAGGTCTGGATCCCCACCAAGGTCTCTCAAAGCAAGGTCATATGCATCAAGAGATAACATAAAACAAAATGACTTCAATAAAAGTTAAAATCCAATAAATAAGACTGAGCCTCCTAATATCCAGGAGTCGATCAAACTCAGACGTAGTGATTGATACATCACCCTCACTATGTAATGGGAGAGCATCAACAACTTACTGTATGCCCCATTCGATTGTCGAGTCTTGTGTCGCAATAGATGGTTGGACTGTTGAATTGATGGTCGGGTTGGTCCGCTAAACATGCTTTGGCTTATTGCTGAGGAACGACTTAGATAACCCCGCTTTATTCGGCTGTGAGAGGGCAATCACATTTCTCTTCTTAACAACAACTTTCTTCATTCTCTCGCCTTTCCAGTTGTCCCACTCTAAGTTTCCAAAGAGAAAATTTGATCGAGTCATAGTTAGAGATGTCACCCGACGGATTTGATATGTTATCCATCATAAAACGAGTCATAGAGCAATTGAGAATGAAAAGAGATTCATCACACCTTATTTATATGAATCAACAACAAAAAAATCAAGTGAGATTTTTCGTTGAATCATTAATTATGATAAATGTGATATACTGTTGTAATAAATTCTCTTATCCCGACAACAATGTCACTTTCAAAAAGTGAGAGAATTAGTGAAGTAAAATATATACATGAAAATTTTGTTTTTTTGTTCTTTTTAAAATTCAAAGTCGCCAACTTGCCTGCATATATGTCACCATCATATGATTCCTCTCTCAAAATAAATCTCCCTCCTGCATATATAAATGATTTGAAGATAAGATAAATAAAAAAAGATGGAATGTACGCCGAAAATAGACTAACAAAATTTAAAAAGAAACATGAAGGGTTCATGTGTAGATAATCCTCCGGTGATAGGTTGAGAGTATACGTTTAAATATGATCAAATTCAAATATCTCGAAACAAGTTATTCGCGAACAAAATCCCTACATAAGCCACCCATAACCAGAGAAGAAAAAAAATTTGCTTTGGGATCAAGAGCACTCCCGAAGGAACGCATCGATTTGATTAATTACATCTCTGAAGATACCCAAGATACTATCGATAAAAGATATCTTGCTTACATTATCGTGGTAACTTGCATAATGGGTCACCAAAAGGATGGTTATTTCATAGGAACATCACGATGCTTTTAAAGTTCTCGCTAAGCCACGTGACAGAGAATCAATTATTTTTATACTTCAACTTCAATCTTTGAGAAAATGGAGGTGGTGGTATTTCTAAAGTCATTTTCATTGATTTAATAGTACTTTTTGACTCACAATGAAAATCTTCATTCAAATTTTTAGTTTCCACCCCATCTTTTTCAATTTCAACTTCTCGTTGAACCCTTTCTTCTAATTCTTTTCCACTTCTCATTTGAATAACTTTAATTTGTTTCTTCTTATGATCTTTAGGATTATTTCAACATTACTAGGCAATGTTCTTGGAGGTCTATTGCTAAGTGCAGTAACAATACATCTCAATTGATTTTTCTTGTTTCTGATTGCAGCTCCTTGACTCAGTAATTAACTTCTCATTTGCAATATCAATTCTTCCATTGATAACTTTTTCTACTTATTTTATAAATTATTAAATCCTGGGGTTGGAGCTTCCCACTGAGTTAGCAGCATTGTTTTCCCATTGTGGATTTGCAGTATTCGAGTTATTGTTACTTCAACTAAAGTTTAGATGATTCTTTCATCCTAGATTATAATAATTGGCATACGAATTATTAGAATGATTGTTTATCGCATTTAAAGTTTCATAAGAAGATTGAGATTATATCATTTGTCCAAATGAGTTCTCCTCTAGCATAGGTGTTGTTTGAGAATAATTCATTCCATATTGATCTATCTTCTTTGATAAACAACTATTTGAGCAGCTAATATAGATATTACATCAGAATCATGAATACTAACTACTCTTTTTGGATTTACCCTTTCTAAGCGTCATTGAAAATTATTAGTAGTTATNTTATCGTGGTAACTTGCATAATGGGTCACCAAAAGGATGGTTATTTCATAGGAACATCACGATGCTTTTAAAGTTCTCGCTAAGCCACGTGACAGGGAATCAATTATTTTTATACTTCAACTTCAATCTTTGAGAAAATGGAGGTGGTGGTATTTCTACAGTCATTTTCATTGATTTAATAGTACTTTTTGACTCACAATGAAAATCTTCATTCAAATTTTTATTTTCCACCCCATCTTTTTCAATTTCAACTTCTCGTTGAACCCTTTCTTCTAGTTCTTTTCCACTTCTCATTTGAATAACTTTAATTTGTTTCTTCTTATGATCTTTAGGATTATTTCAACATTACAAGACAATGTTCCTTGAGGTCTATTACTAAATGCAGTAGCAATACATCTCAATTGATTTTTCTTGTTTCTGATTGCAGCTCCTTGACTCAGTAATTAACTTCCCATTTGTAATATCAATTCTTCCATTGATAACTTTTTCTCCTTATTTTATAAATTATTAAATCCTGGGGGGTAATAAGGTTTATAAACTTGATTTTCTTGATGGTTGGAGCTTCCCCCTGAGTTCGCAACATTGTTTCCCCATTGTGGATTTGCAGTATTCAAGTTATTGTTACTTCAACTAAAGTTTAGATGATTCTTTCATCCTAGATTATAATAATTGGCATACGAATTATTAGAATGATTGTTTATCACATTTAAAGTCTCATAAGAAGATTGAGATTATATCATTTGTCCAAATGAGTTCTCCTCTAGCATAGGTGTTGTTTGAGAATAATTCATTCTATATTGATCTATCTTCTTTGATATAACAAATATTTGAGCAGCTAATATAGATATTACATCAGAATCATGAATACTAACTACTCTTTTTGGATTTACCTTTTCTAAGCGTCATTGAAAATTATTAGTAGTCATCTCTTCAATTAATGAATATGCTTCATCGAATTGTTTTGACATTAATGATCCACCAGCAGTAGCGTTAATTATCAATCTAAGAGATCTAACCAATCCATTATAAAATGTTTGAATTATTAATCAATCTGGCAATGCATGGTGTAGACACTTTCTAAAGAGATCATTAAATCTTTCACATACTTCTTAAATTGATTTCCCTTCAAACTGACAAAAATATGTAATATCATTTCTGAGCTTAACAACTTTTGAAGTTAGGAAATATTTACAAATAAACTTTTGTGTTAAGTTATCCTAAGTTCTTGTAGATCTAGGTGCTAATGAGCTTAACCACATCTTAGCTTTATCCTTTAATGAAAATGGAAAAAGTCTAAGTCCGATAGCATCATTCGACACTCCATCATATTTAAATGTAGCACACAATTCTAGAAAACTAGTAATGCGTAAATTTAGATCTTCATTTGGTGTTCCACCAAACTGATTATTTTATATCATTTGGATAATAGTAGGTTTACGCTCAAATGAATTGACAGCTACAACTGAGCTTTGTATACTCAAATGAATTTCATCCGCTGTAGAATTAACATAATCCCTCAAAGATCTCTGATGATTTTCATTTTCATTTCTAGTATTACTTTAGTTGCAAGCCATTTTGCTAGAATGATTTATTTCTTTTTGTTATTTTCAAATTTTTCTAATAGTTTTTTTCTAATTCAAAATCGTATGATATTAAGTTTTCCGATCTTATACTACGCATAAACAAGATAAAAAAAGTAATTAAAAATAAGAGATACACTTAAATAAGAAAAAGTTCAAACTAAACTACAAACACCTTTTTTCTTTTTATATTTTAAAATAAAATAACTACAATTTTCTATTATTCTACGGCAACGATGCAAAAAATTTGATGCAAAAAAAAGAGAAAAATTGATATTAAATTAATAATAATGATGTAATGTAACCCAAACATTAATGTAACTTTAATAAAAATGATTTATCTTTAAAACCTCTTTTTAAAGTCTCAATTTCCTTTTACATATAATGCAAGTATATGTATCGTTCAAGTAATACAGGGCTCTAAATGAGTCACAGATATCGATTCTACAGAAAAGTTGGAAATATATATAAGCTAACTATTTATATTCTATTATAAACTAAAAATACAAACAAAGTAAAGTATAAAGTTTGAAGTTAAACTACTTAAGTAAAATACTACTAAATATGCAGATGTACGACTATAACAAGTAAATTAAACTATATGCTAAACTTTTAAAAGTAAATTGCTAAAATAAAATAAAGGTTTTTGTTGATGAAAAGTTCAAGTATGAGAAAATATCATTCCCCTTTACAATGAAAATATGATATGTGAAGAAATTGAAATTATTTGAAATATATATTTAAAAATTGTTTTGTGTCAAATATGAGCAATCCTATTCTCTACCCTATCACTATAAAGAACATTGACTAATCCAGAGTTTGGCATCTAATTCTGTGGTTAGGCTGGGAGGATACCGGCTGTCACTTCTGAGCTCCTATTACTCCCTCACCTAAGGGTTAACTTGCTCGCATTAGTTTCCAATAAATTAAACCAAATTGGGGATTCTAATCTATCACCTTAAAACCTTTCAATTCTACATTCAACTAAGTATATTTTTCTATTTATTTGCACCCAATCCTGTGGATTAAATACTCTCTCATGAAATTAAATGTGATTCTTCTTTTGTTGTAGAAATCATATCCTCTTTTCAGAACATATATTTCTCAACACATTTTAACAATTCAATTGCCTATTTCGAAAAGTAAATGAAGATCATAGTTCAAATCATCACAAATTATTGACATTTAAAACCGTAGAAAACAAAATCAATTCTTCACAAAATAATTTCTTCAAAGTAGGGAGAAGGATAAAGAAGACTGCTCATAATTTATGATAAGGATACAATAAAACACGGATTTCAAATATAAAAATAAGTTTACAAACAAAAGAAATGAAAAATACAGCTTAACTCACAATCCTCCCGAAGTAAACTCTTAGAAGTTCTCTCCAAGTCTTTCACTATTTACAATCACTCTCAATTCTCTCTTAGAAATGTAATGAAGAAGAATTCTCTCACATTTTCTCTCCTCTTACAATCATAGAAGAAAATCTCCTATTTTCTCTCTCTAACTCACGCCAATTCTCTCTCTCTCCCTCTCGTCACACTCTAGAAGTCCCCCTTTCCTTTTGGGTTGCTTCCTCTCAAAAGAGTTTCAATTTCTTTCCAAAATTCAAAAGTCAAAAATTTTAATTTTAAAAGAAGTGCCTCATTAATCCAAGAGTCAAATCCCTTCAAATTGGAACCTTCTGCAGTGTCTAAATGCATTGAATCACTCAGTGAGGTGTTTAGAACAAGTGTCCCTTTGAAAATTAGCGCAAAATTTGTCTCAAACCGCCTTAATTTGAAAATGCCGCACCTGACGCATGATGCGCCAGCGCTCTGGATTGTGGCGCACCATGCACCAAACCCCAAAATTGACTGTTTTTGCTATAAATTTTGTCATTTTTTCTCCAAATGCCTAAAAATGATATGCATATAACAAAAACATAAAAATACATTTATTTAAAGTACAATATTACAAAAAAAAACATTAAAATGATAATTAAAACAATATATTAGTTTTGTATATCAAAGTTCGCCCTACGATTCCTTGTAGAGAAATTGTTCACAATTTATAAGATGAACCGACTACAAATTTTTTCATCTTACAAATCCCAAGTATTTCAACTCCTTAATGAAAGGTTGAAACCAACGACACTAAGGGAAATAAGAATTCCGATTGATTTCATTTTATGCTAAGGTTTTTGCAATGATTGTCACTCAAATTTGCAGGGAATTTGTTCACGACAGATTCCAATCCTAGCGCCTTTATATAGGAAAACAACAAACCACCCCTAATAATATCTAACACAATCCTAAGGTTGGGTAAGAAAAGGAAAAATGCAAGGGTACAAGTGCATCACCTACGTGATGTTTGATGATATCCCCGATTACAAAAGATGAAGATCTCTTCAAGTAGGACGGTGGCTCCTCTCCTCCTTCTCCAATGTGTGAGAGGAAGCTCTCCCTATGTAGGAGATGACGACTTCTTCCCTTCTCTAAGGTTGAGTAGAAGCTCTCCTTTTGAAAGGAGACATGCCGCTTTCCCTCACTCTTGAAGTCTTCTCCAAACTCTCTATCATCCTCTTTCTTGAGATTGATGGTAGAAGAGGAAGAAAAAGATGAAGAAAAAAGATTTTTGGTGGGAGAGAATTTAGGGAAGAAGAAAAGAAGGTGTTTTTCCTTGCTCAATATTCTCTCTAAAACCCTCTTCTCTCGAGACTTCATTCTATTTTCCATAAAATGTAAGAAAGATGAAGAAAGATGAAGCACTCTTAACGCAAGGAAGCAAGAAAAATAAGAGATAGCGGGAAGAAAAATATGAACGAAGGAGAAGAAGGCCTTCTTCACTTGGGCTCTCCTCCCCTAGAAATATCCATTCTCTTTCCTTTAGAGCTCTCTCTCAGTTAAAAAAGGGTGGAGGATCACCCACAAAAATAGGCTCTCCCAACTCATTTTGTTTGGTTTTCCATACCAGCCAAGTCTCCCTCATGGCCTATCTCACTGGCTGACTCCCTGTCGACACAACTAACTAATTGCAAAGAAAAAAGGAAAAATCTTGATTTTATCTTTCATCACCTACCTTTGATGCCTTCCATAAGCTTCACGGGAACCATGCAAAAGTTTCTCATAATGGTCCTCTTCATCTGACATGAAACAGATTGAAATGATGGGATTTAACAGAGGAAAACAAATTTGGCGCTTAGGCCCCGCAAGGGCGCAAAAAGTGTTAATCCCTCAATTTACGACATTTCTTCATCGGGCGCAAAGGCGGCTATAGTGGTGTAGAAGAGGAGGGCTCTTCGGTTGGCAAAATATCACACTCAGAAAGTTGGGCACCCAAGCACCTATTGGTAAAATCAAGATCTTTTGATTGCTACTCGAGAGGCGGGTGTAAAAGCACCCACCATGGGTGCTTTAGCTCCCAAAGAACAACTTGCGCAGATGTATGGGCACTTTCGGGCCCAAGCCCCATAGGAGCTTGGTTTTTTGCCGCCGGTGTGCGCTTAACTTCGCACGGATGGTGTTTTATTCTTGGACTAACAAGGATCATCTAACAGTGAAAATAGATTCTTCCACAAAAAGGTGGACACGGGTGCACCGTATTCGCCGCATGGGGCCAAGTATGACTCAAACGATTTGAAATCCAACTTTGCACCTGGATGTCCTTTTGAAGTTTTTTCTGATTCAAAAGTCACGGGAGACCATGTCTCTTTAAAGTAACTAAAAAATGAACATTCAAGCGGTTTTAATTTGGGGATCTAAGTGTCAATAGGCATCCTGGCCCCCCGCACAGGTAGATCGATCTGAAATCTGACTTTTCCCAATTTGGCATGGGGCGTTTGATGACTTCCCTTGGCCATTGGAGGCTTTGAATAGACAGAGTATGACCTCTAAACACCAAGATATACATTAAACATGTCCAAAGTTAGAATTAACATCGCCCATGACGAATTCTTTCGGGTGGGGCTAAATTGAGGCCAACCCTATTTAGTGCTTGAGACGCGTACCAGATGGTTCGGACGGATGTCCCGACCTATAGGAAGCTGTAAACAGTCCAGTAGCACCTAAGTGGAGATCAACATATATTATATCCAAAAGGATGCCGACAAATGACATCACTAAGCTTGAGGAGAACTAACGATCTATAAGGGAATAGTATAAATTAAGGGCCCACTGACTCAAGTTCATAAAACCTATCTGTCCTATCAAGTGAAGCTTCCCGAGCCATGTCAGCATGGCAAAAATAGATAGAACCGCGAGACGACCTAAAGACGAACGAAGTATACAAGAATGAGCCACTCAACCATAAATGAGATAAAAGTGTATTCAAGTCACCTATCACAAGAGAGTCGATCTAAGATAAGATACGATTTCATGTTATCTCCAACCATCTCACAGATGTCAGGAGAGTCCTCATCATGGGTCAAAGATCGACAACTAGATCGTATCGACTGATCGACCCATATCGACCAAGCTTAGCCCACCGAGCTGACCTCGTAAGCTGAAATTAATTAAGCTTATTAGCTAACGAGGCATAGAACAGTTGGACAATAAACTAATGCACATAAAATACATAAAAAATATATATCCCTAGTACGAAATAAATATGTTTTTAAATAGAATTTACTAAAATTGGATTTATGTCATAATTTTTTAGTAGCATGATAAAATAAGGATGGATGGTGAGAAAAATTGATTTAATGAAAGGTTGGATTTAATTTTTATTTTTAAAATATTTGGCTGTATTAAGTTAAATCCTCTATGCTGCCAAACACCGCCTAAGCTTCTTTCCCTAGCAGTCGCCGCCAATACAAACGCAGTGAGGATCGGAAAATCCAGTTTAAACGGATTGAACGGCAGAGCAGAGGAGACACAATGGTGAAGGAGGACGAGGGCACTGTATCAGGTCGGTTGGTGGAAGTCGAACTGGAAACCCTAATCCTGCAGAAAGTGGAAGTAGTCTCCTCTTTGATTGTTTCCGCGAAGCACGTCGACCAAGTGATTTGTGCCCTCCATTCCCTAGCCGTTCGTCTCTTCCCACTCGATTCCTCTATCATATTAGGTATCTTCCGAATAGTATTCTCTATCTTCTCTAGTATTTTTTTTAGCAAAATTTCCGTTGAAGTATTCGATTTTCAGTGACTTTAGATAGGGCAGTTCCATAGAACAATTTTATTTGTTGTAGTAATTTCTTGATTAGCTTTGAATGATAATGCGTGCGCATCTATGCGTGTTTTGTAGGTGCTAGTGACCCTCAGTACGCAAGCCAGGTACCTTCTGAACTCTATTTTGTGTTATCTCGGTTTCTGATGGTGATTGCTCACCTAAATTGTTTGTTCAGGTGTTGGCTGCTGAAGTCTCGAATGATTCTGAAAGAGATGAGTGGAAGCGTGTTTTTTACCATGGGGCCGCCTTTCCTGCCATGTCTAAGATGCTTATATACAGTGCGTTTTCTTCTTTCATTCTGTACCTCTTTCATCCGTGCTCTTTTAATACAGCTTATATCAATATATTTTTAATTACTTATTGGTGATTGCAGATATATTTCCTCATTTTCTGAATTGCATTTTTTCCTAGTATAACAAAGAGAAAATGAATGTATTTAACTTTTCCGGAAAAGGATATGAAGTGATTAATATGGCGACTATATTCAAAGTCTTTAGGGGCTGTTTGGTCGCCACTTTTAAGCAGGATTTATTGAAGATTTACACTAAATCATGCCAAACGGAAAAAAATAGAATGCGTAAATTCAACAGATTCTTAAATCCTGTTTTTCCTCCGTTTTGCTTTAAATCCGGAATTTATCAATGCCGTAGGAAGCGGAATTTACGGGATTTAGAGAAGCTGAGGCATGTGCCAAGAGTGAGATATAGTAAATCCTATTAAAACATACCAAACTGTTTTCAGGATTTAAAACCTTCGAGATTTCATGAATCCAGATTTACATGATTTACTAAATCCTAATCAAACTAAATCCTACTTGCAACCAAACAACCCCTTAGTGTTAGGTGTTATTGCAAACAAGTTGAAATGAATCATTAGTTCCTTACATTTTCTCTACCAAGGAAGAGTTTTGCGACCCAAAAATTTGAGTTTAAAACTTGTTCCTGATAATGTAAAAAGTTGTTTGTTTGACACCGCGTTGATTTCATATCTTTCTTTGCAGATGTCACATCTAGTTGGCTGAATTTATTTTCTTCTCGAGCACGCAAGCAAGTTTATGATTCATTCTTTGTGGAAGGTCCCCCTTCTGAGATCATTCAGGCCTTGGTTCCTGCTCTCACACAAAGTGGAAACACTGATAGAATTAAGCTCAAGCCTATTTATTCAAATATTGAAAGGTGGTAAACTTCTAAATTTGCAATCTCACAGCTATTTTACTTTTCACTGTTTTTAAAGTTACACGACCATAGATATTTTGTATTTTTGTTTTTTATAGTTGATGGCTGGAATAGGTAGGCTTTGATGTTCTTTCCTGGACTGAAAACGGTTTACTACAGTTGAAGGCCATTTGTGGCACTTGCACCCTGAATGTACCATTGTCCTATAAAGAGTTTTTTCCATGCAAATGTCTCCTAAACTCTGCATTTCTTCACTTTGGTTTGTAAGGCCTAGTAACAATTTGTTGGTTCCATAAATTTTTTATTATCGCACAATTGTTGCTTGTATGAAAATTTCTAGGAATGTAAATTTCGATTGACAGGCCATTTTCTGTTGTAACGATTTAATGTATGCGGCATTTACATACATACCACACAATTCTGATGTATTTACATATCTAAAACTTAACTTTGATACATTTCTAACACCCAAATATTTCATATTTTATAAAAATACCACTATCACTAAATTTTAGAATGCGAAATACATCTTTTCAAGCATAGGTAACATAGTATAAATGTAAAAATTAAGGTTTTAACAATTACATGATATGTATGTAAATGTTACTTAATGTATTTTTCTCTCTTAAACTAACTTTACCTTTCATAAAGCTGATGAAGCAGAACACTCTCTCACATTTCAAATAGTATTATTAGAAATGAACTTGCACTTTCAGAGGGAATATAATGTAAAGTTTTTAACTTTTTTTTTTGTGGTTGGTGAAGTTTTGTGTTGGCTAGGGGGTTGGGTGTGATACGGGAGTTAACCCAAACAACAATAAAAATAAACATTATTATTGAAAGCAAATCAATGATTGCAGCTAAACACACTTGAAAGGAAATTACAACGACAACCACAAACAAACTCATCTAATGTGTATTCAAAGGGTTGGTGGTTGGTTTGGCGGAATGGATGGTAGGAGGGTGGTTACGTGGCTGTGGACTGCTATAGGAGGGGGAGGGGGAGTTGTGGTGGACGTTGGGGCTGGCAGTTGGCTGCAGGATGGAAGTGGGGTTGGGATTGGTTGGGAAGATAGGATTTGTGGTTGGCTGTAAGGAGTTTGGCTGCGTGTGGAGTGATGCGGTTGTACTGCATGGAGGCTGACAAACAATGACAACAGGAAGTGGGCTTGGACCGTCACAGCCCAACTAACCCCTCTTGGTAGGGTCTATCGTATTGCGACAGAGGCTGAGAATTCAAACAACCAATTCTCACCATCACTCGTCCCTACTTTTATAATCAAGACATAGTGAGTGATGAATTATTTTAACTGGATCGTCACAATATGCGCGATACATTGCATTTTAAATACAAACTCGGAAGCATGAAAATCATATCATCCAAAACATAAACTATACAGAGCTGATAAATCAAATATAATACAAATACACAACCAAAACATATGCATGAGCTCCCAAAACTATCGTGCAAAAACTGTACAATGACACACCTGACTACTCGTCTCAGTGTTTGTTGCCTCTACTTGGAAGAAAACAATGATGAATGAGCAACAACTAGCTCAGAGAAATATCCATGGCTAACATTATATTTTATATATGAAAAAGAAACAACGTGCATGTTCGTATGAAACTATATATGTCTACACATAAATTATAACATGCCAGCATAATGAAAAACACGAAAAGAGAGCACACACATGTATAAAAATCAAGACTACAGTGTAACATGCAGGTCCTAAGCTTGAAATCATAAGTATAATAAAAAGTATGTTCATAATATATTATTATAATAATGTTATTTCATAGACGTTATATTATAGTATTGTCACTTGTGGAATGTATATAACTCAACTAGACCTGGGCGTTGGGCAGGCCGGGTTTGACGTGGGTCGGGGTTATTCGGGCTTTGACTAGTCCAAACGGGCTTAGGCTGGGATTGAGCCCAGATTTTATTTATAATTTAATAGTTAGACCCGCCCACTAAATGTGTCGGGCCGTCATTGGCTTTAAAAGAAAAGTGATTTTATACAAAAAAAAAAAAACAAATAATAACATCTATTAACATTTTCTCTCGAATCACGTTGTTAATTTAAAATATTTAAAAATATGTAATATTAACGTGAATCATGTTGTTAATTTAAAATATTTAAAAATATGTAATATTAACGTTTGAAACATGAAATAATGTGCGATAAGAGTTTTAATTTGATTTTGCATGAATTTTTCTTATAAATTTAAATAAATTTGATATCAAAATAAAAAGAATTTTCTTACACATGAAATACGCAAGACTTTAATCTGAGAATATTTCGATATGTAAATATGAAGAAGTTGAGTAAAAAACTGCAAAAAAAAGATTTATATACGTACTACTAATAAATTTTTATTTAATTATATATCTAACACCCAGACTTCAATTATACATATTTGCCATCTTATATATACATGAAAGTTGTATTTTATTTTAAAAAAAATTAAAAGTGATAAATTTTTTTGTGATATAAAAGATTTGGTTGGTATTTATATAAAAATTAAAATTTATAGCTAGATAAGAGTCGTCTCAAAAGCTTGTAATCTCGAAATATATTTATGAGACTGGGCCAATGGGTGGGTCGGGCTCATTCGGGATTTCACTAAGTCTTGGATCGGGTCGAACTCGCAAAATTTTATTTTTTTCATAGCTAAGCCCACACAGTCTGATCAGGCTTATGGCGAGCTTGTCGGGCCGTCCGCTCAATGCCCAGATCTAGGCTCAACTATTTCCATGTCCTTTCATCATAAGTCGTCATCCTGTCCCAAATGCTATATAAACTATCGATAAAGGTCGGAATTCTTCCAACATAGTAGCTATCAAAAACCCTGTTCCAGTTTCCTAACATTTTGTCACCGTCTAATCCCAATAGTTCTCAGAGTTTCGTCCTTGTAAATATCAGGAGTCGGAAATACATCCCCACATAATATACTTGCAAACACTCATGTAATAGTTTACTCATAGCATTACTCGTGATTTTTAAATCACCACTCTTGCATCAAGCATTTATCAGACATTAGATTATCATATGCATAGGCATACAATGTAACAAATGAATACATGCAGGAAATTCACATCATATGCATAGTCATATGTAGCATAACTTGATCATAACATTACATGTATCGTCAGAAAAGTAAATGCGCATTCAAACTTTCAATTACAAGTATCCATTTACAACATGCAGGAAGTTCTAAATGCAGTCGTGATAAAATAGAAATCATATGAAAACCCATACAAAATTATTTTTTCTTAAATTAACTCAAGATTATTTCACCTAACTTGATGGAGCAGCCCTACGACAATTGCCCATACGCTCACCTCGAGCTCGCCGCCTCGTATAGACAACCTGCGATTATATATTTTTTAGAAATATTAAAAATATTTTAAATTAAACCTTGATTTACTCTCCCATTTTATTTTCAATTATTGCTTACCTCAAATTTCTCTCTTAACATCTAAGCTTACACCTTTCTACCGCTAACTCCAATGAGAAATAATCTCTCCGTGTTCTTGGCTTCAATAGTTCCCAACAGTAAATAAATAAATGAAACAATTAATATTTACTTTAAGTATACTGACTATAAATAAAATATATAAATTCATTAACAACCTACCTTCCCATTCCAAAATCCCTCATAATTTTGCTGTAGAACGCCTCCTATACTTCTACCCGAGAATTGACTGGTCACATTCTTTTAAATTTCACAGCAGAAATAATGTTATAAGGGATTATTTGGGTCCAAATAATTACATATAAAAGTACATGACTGAATATATGATATACATCTCACCTCAACCACCCAATCTCATCATTAAATTTTTCCCAGAGTACTAAAACAGAGAGAAATTAGTTATTTTTTTAAACCACTTATATTAATAATCTATATGCACTATTATATATCAATTTGATCGTTACAAAATAAAGAATTTTATAAAAATAATTCGATTGAATTTCGGGGAATGCAAAATTTGGGATATTTTTCAAATTTGTTGAACTTTACCCTGTTTCTTGAAATTTGGGCGTGACAGCTCTCCGCTTCTTATAAAAATTTTGTCCTCTAAGTTTTCACTTTATTAGAATAGGAAAAGTTGTTTCCGTAGCTTGTCTTCTTTTTCCCAAGTAGCTTCTTTTTCAAACTTGTGCTTCTACTTTATCTTCACAAAATGAATTTGTCTGTTTCTGAGCTTCTTGACATCAATTGTTAAAATCTTTTCAAGCTCTTCATTATATGTTATATTTTTTTTTCCTTTCATTTTTCCATGTGAAATTCTCTGTTCTAAATTTGAAATCTATTTCATTAACATAGAAATGTGAAACATTTGGCGTATATCTGACATATCTGCAGTTAACGCTAATCTGTAGGCAACTTGACCGATCTTTTCTATAATTTCAAAATGACCGATATACTTGGGACTCAGCTTGCTTTCTTGACCAAATCTTGGTGTACCTTTCATTGGTCTAACTTTCAAAAATACCAAAACTCCAACTTCAAATTTGATTGTTTTCTGCGTTGGGTCGTGGTATTTTTACTATCGATCACGAGTAACTTTCAATATATCTCTAATTATGCTGATCTTTTTTGTGGCTTTATCAACTAGCTAGAGACCTAACAATTAACGTTCACCAACTTCAACCCAATTAGTGGAGTTTTGCACTTTATGCCATGGAGTGCTTGATAAGGAGCTTTTTGGATGCTGGATTGATAACTATTGCTGTAAGTGAACTGAGTATTAGAATGTAATCTTCCCAATTTCCTCCAAAGTCGAGAACACAATGCCTTAACAGATCTCCAATACTTGACTTGTTCTTTGTGATTGTCCGTTAGTTTGTGGATGAAATGCAATGCTGAAATGTAACTTCGTGTCTAAACCTTGCTGAATGTCTTTCCACAACCCGAACGTGAATCTTCCGTCTCTATCAGAAACAATAATTTTTGGAATATCGTGCAATCTGATGGTTTCTTTGACATACAATTTGGCTAGCATTTCCACTGAATCTGTCTGTTTGATAGCCAAAAAGTGAGCTAACTTGGTTAATCTATGTATAATGACCCAAATGCTGTCATGACCTTGTCTGGATCAAAGAAATCTTGTAACAAAATTCATAGTAATTTTTTCTCATTTCCTTTTAAGTATTGACAATGATTGTAACAATCCGTAGGGTTTCTGATCCTCAGTGTTTACAATCTGACATGCTTGACATTAAAATACCTATTCAACAACATCCTTCTTCATACTTGGCCACCAGGATGCCAACTTCAAATATTTGTACATTTTTTCGCTGCCTAGATGAATTGTATACCTTGCATGATGAAATTCATTTAAAATTTCGTCTCAAATTATAATCAGCATGTACCCATAACTGCAACTTATATTTGATAATGCCTTGCGCTTGTGTCTTATAGTTGGGAAAGCTTTGACCTAGTTCGTCGAAGCTTTTGTTTGTATTTTGAAGTGGATGCTGTTGTAACCTCTCAAGGTTGAAGGATCTTTGATTGTGGCCTTAAAAGCATATTGGATCCCACTGTCGATTGCATTGTCCCCCAAAATAGATGAGTAGTCTTTCCCACTTCCGAGCAACCATCCATATTATTCTAACCATATGAGAGTCCATTGTTGAACTGAGACTGTGCTAAGTATGTTCTGTGAAGTCTTCCAAAGGTAGTCTTAGGTTGGCTCATCCCTATCTGACGCGAGGATAGACTGAAATACTTTGTAGTGACTCGGTGTCTCAATCTTGCTATCCTCTATCATCATTAAAATAGATTTTGTTGGCTCTTCTTCATTGACAAGAACACCCATAATTTTAGACTCCGCAGATAGTAAGATAATGATACACTTTTCATCGGTGAATGAGTAAGTATTTCTGAACCCGTTATGCTGAGTCTTGCAGTGAAACCGCCATGGTCTCCCAACAAGACATGACAAACATCCATAGACACCACGTCACACTAAATCAGATCTTGCAACTGATTCTCTATTAAAAACTCTACGAGACACCTTTTGTCAATGCTAGCTCTGTTCTTTCTCCTCAACCAAGCTAGGAAGTATGGCCGGGAGTTCCTTTGAGTCGTGAGGCTCAACTTGTCCTTCATCTATGTAGATGCCACATTCTTGCTGCTCCCTTCATTGATGTTGTGACTATATACTTTTTTCCTTCACAATGCAACAAGTGCAAAATATGTGGCGGCGAAACCACTGTCGATCCTTTATAGCCTCATGCTGTAGGTCTTGTCAAACTACATGTATCTCGTCCTCATCTGGTGGAAATTGGCATTTCTTACTATTTTCTTCGACTACCTATAAGTCACTAATTTCCTCCACTGCACCCTACTCAGTGAAAGACAACTCGACTCGTCCGACAATTGAAGGCGATGTGAGCATATCCATTACACCAGAAGCATTTCCTACTGAGATTGTTGTGAGCGTACCATTCTTCTCTGACTTCTTCTCACTCTAAGTGGCTCTATCCTTCTTCTATTCTATATTCTTAACTCCTTAAGGTGCACTCTTGCTGATATCTCAAATTGTGGTCAGTTGCTTGAATAGCGGTGGATGCTTGCTCTGCTTCTACTTTATCTCCACCTATGCCATGGTTTGAACATCACCGAAAGACCAGTAAAGTTGTTGCCGAACCATGTTGTCGATGAGGGATTTCTGGTCTTCCAAGTACCTGACTATCGTGTGCTCCGTTGGCTCTGTCAAGATCACATTACAGCTTAAGTTGCATAAACTCTCTTATGTACTCCTCTAAAGCCATTCTACTGTAGGCATTGCAGTCTAAAGAAAGATTCTGACGATAGTGTAGGATTCGATACCGTCGTTGTTGGTGGGAGATTTTTTTGTGTCGCCACACACCATAGAACTTTTTGAAAGACTTCTATTTAGATGATCAAGCACAACATTTCAATGAATAATATATCTTCCCGAAGGAAGAAAATATTACCTTAAAAAATGGGCCTAATCACCTAGTTGATGAGAGCTTTCGTCGGTCTTCCAAAATTTGTTTTTTTCCCTTTATTTTATGGGTGTGAGATAATGTTTATTTTACTTACGAGTTCTCATTCCCTACAAGGGTAAGCTCTCGTAGTTAATTACATCTCTAGAGCCGTGAGCCCCAAAGAAAATTCTGGATTAATGTAATGAGTTAAATTGTTAGAGATCGGACTTTCAAAGTAAGTGGAGGGTCCGAATTGGAAGAATTAGGTTCAAAGGGATGTGATTTACACCCGATGACGACATGCCATGCAAAAAAACCCAGACAAAATGTAGAATGAAATTTGGAGAGTGACAATTGAAAGGTTTGTAAGGGACTGATGATGAGTTTGAACTGGTTAAGTGAAGTCAAAAGATAAATCAGAGATATTAGATTTGACTGACATAAATGGTTGAAAACCCTAGGCTTAGGATAGATTCAGGTAGAGGACTTCTAAATGAGAGATTAAACCCTAGACTTTATAAGAAATTCTAAAGGCGGATTAGTCTAGACTTTGGGAATAACGTCCCTGGTCAAGATGACCATGACTTTCCGTCATTCCGGGAACATTGATATCCTTCGACTGTGACCAACCTCTTAATCAAGAATCCCCCTTAAGTGCCGTAGCGTGGAGGGTTTGTAGTTTCGAAGTGGTCTAAAATACTTTCGTCAGTAATCATGAGTTTCTTCATTATAAGGTATTCCCTTTAGTTTCAAGGGATATGTTTGTTGTTTTGTATGTCCTAGTTCTTAACACTAATTAGGTTACCTTTTAAACTAACAAATGCTTCAATATTCAAACTAACCTGGAGTAAGTGTGTGACACCCAGTTTGGTGTTTAAGTTAGCTAACCTAATGTCCATGCCATATCTACTTAGGTTCTATTCTCGTTCTTTATCTTGGTGTGTTTTATCTGTTTATTTGAAGTTCAATATTTTAATTTGTCTTATTTCAATTCCTAGGTTTGTCAGTCATGTTGAGAAATCAAAGTTTTCTAAGTTGTGAGTTTATTTTGTTTGATGTTTGATTTTTTGATGTTTGTGGAGAAAACCGAAAATGCTTTCATCATTTGTTTTTTTTTTATTTTTTGTTTGATTTTTGAACATGGAATAACATGTAAAAAGAAACATGAAATAATACACATAAAATAACACATATACTTAGCCTTGGATTAGACTTGGGCTAAGGTTAGGCTAAGGTAAGCTGAATTCACAACTTAAGTTAGCTCAAGATTGAGCTAAGGTATGATGGGTGTTAATTGGTTTGGGTCTGGGTTGGGCTTGGGCTGGCTAGGATTGACTCGGTTTAAGTTTGGGTTGATCTGGGTTGAGCTGGCTTTGATATGGGTTGATCTGGTTTAAGTTTAGTGGTTGAGTTGGGTCAGGTTTAAGTTGGGTCAAGTTTGGGTTGTGTCAGGTCTGGATTGGGTTAGACCTGGGTTAGATTTAGGGTTTGGGTTAGGTTAAACCTGGGCTGGGTGGTCTAAGTTGGGTCAAACTTGGGTTAGGTTAGATCTGGGTTGGGTCATGTTTGGGTTGGGTCAAACCTGGGTTAGCTTTAAGGCTTAGGTTAGTTTAGACTGGGTTCGATTTAGAATATAATTTGGGTTAGGGTTTGGCTGGGTTCGGGTCGACCAGAGTCGAACCCAAACCCAAGCCTAATCCAAGGGTATTGAGTTGACTAACCTAACTTAACTTAGGAACATAAACAAAATGCAATTAAAAGAGAGGATGGAAGCTTACCAGACGAGGTTGACCGGAGGGGATGTGGCTCGCCAAAATTCTTCTTTTCTCTGTGCTTCCTATGCTCGAGACCGAAGTGTTGGGGAATGGAATCATCGAAGTGTCTTGGAGAGTGTTGAAGACCACCTATTTATAGGTTGGGAAGACGGTGCTAGAGCCCTCCGTGTCTGTTTGATTAGGTGGTGGGTTGATGACCGTGATGAATCAGATTGTTGGAAGAGCCACAGATCGTCGCCGACGAACGGTGCGATGGTTCATGCTCTTATCCATGGACGAAGGCCAGGAATCAATGGCGTGTCACTGGGAGTGATCACGCGGAGTGGTCACTCCAGATATACCTGGTCGTGGTCACGCACGCTAGGCTAAAAATGGGCAAGTGTAGTTGTTGGCCAATGTGGCCGCATCGAACTAAGCGGTGATGTTCGTGTAAGTCTTATATGACTAAAAATGAGGTTAACAACTGTAACTCTCTCCATCTTCTCTTAGGTGGTAATCTTGTTTCGTACTTTATTTCTCTTCATGTCCAGGTTCTCCTACCACAACGAGTCACTCTTCTTCTGCTTGATAGTAGCTAGTTTTACTTTTGGTCATTTGACACCAACTTATATTCCAAAACCCCCTCGATGGCCTGTAACCACTTTATGAAATCATTCAGATTTATTCTCCCCTCGAAATCTAGTATATCCAAATTCACACTTGAGCCTTTGTATCCTTCAATAGGTATCTCCTTTCTATATCCTCTAACAGACACTTTATTTTTCTATTCTCTAACGGACACTTCATCTCTTGGCCTCCATTGACACTGCATCTCAATGCATTGCGGTCTGTCTTCTTATCCGCTGGAATCATCCTTACGGAAGGGGTTCATGTATTCCTTCCTCCCTCCGCTTTTGATCACGCTACTACGCTCACCAATAACCAATTCATGGGTCCTTTCCTTAATGCCATCAAGCCGTTGTAGCACAAGATGGACCGGTCCTTGTAACTCTTCCATGGTAAACTCCTGATCAGGTTACAACAATTGCTTCCATGGTGGCATGATTAGGGCTTGGGCTGGGTAGGTGGAAGGTGTGTAAGATTAATGTTGGGCGAGAAATAAAAAAAATTGGGTAGAGGTGGGGTTGGCTATGGTTGAATGCTAGATACCCTTGGATAGAACTTGGGTTAGACTAGCTCTGATACCAGAGCTAACCCAAACAACAATAAAAAAATAAATATTTTTGCTGAAAGCAAATCAATGATTACAACCAAACACACTTGAAAGGAAATTACAACAAATGCAAGTAATTTGAACTAAAATTTATTCCAAGGGGTGATGGTTCGTTGGTAGTTACGTGACTGTGGATGGCTATAGGAGGGGGAAGAGGGAGCTGCAGTTGGCTGCAGTAGGGAAGGTGGGGTTGACAGTTGGCTGCAGTAGGGAAGGTGGGGTTGACAGTTGGCTTGGGGGGATAAGATTTGCGGTTAGTTGTAAGGGTCTGACTATAGATGGAGTGAGATGTGGTTAGACTGCTTGGAGTTTGACAGATAATGACGGCGGGAAGTGGGCTTGGACAGCAGCTGCAAGGGGGAAGGGCGGGCACTGGATGGAGGCAGGCTGGAGGGCTGCATGAAAACAACTGTAGGGTTGTTTCTGGTGGTCTGCATCAAGGTATTGTGCCGATGGCAGGGGAGGGTAGCTTGCGGAGGAGGGGAAGTTCAGGATAATCACAACCTCAAAATGAGATACAGCCAGAGTAGCACTCGCCCTTTGATACAACTCTAAAAGGGGAAAACTTGGATGCCGACGACTGTACTGACAAAAAACATAAAACAAAAACTGCCCTAAAACATGAAAACAACTTATAAATACTTCTAGGTAAATAAGAGGGGGAAAACTCACTCCTAATGGGTGGCAAACTTAGTTCCTAGGGCTCCTTTTTTTCTTTCCAGCTGAACCAGTTTAGCCACCCTAGGGCCCAGGCCAATTCAAGTAGAGAAAAAGCCCCATCAGTTCATGCAGGGAAAATGCCTCTCTTCTGGGTGGTTGTTTGCTTTTTAACTGTATATGTTGAATGAGTATGAAGTGGGTTTAATTAGTTCTAAAATATCTAACATGTATATATTGTCGTTTTGTTGAGAAAATTATAAATTTTGTATGACTAATTGTTCATTTAACTAAAAAAATTGTAAATCAACTGTTTACAAAACATACAACTAACCAATAAAACAACTTATCCAGAACTGGGGCAAAATTGTCATTTATCCAGAATTAACTATTTTCAAACGCACAAACCAAACAGACAGTCAGTTTATCCGGATCAACTGCTCATTCAGGATAAATTGTTTATCAGCATAAGCTGGATAAGGTGCAGCTGCCCCAAACAGACCCTTAATTGAAAAACAATATTCTTTCCATGAAGAAAGATATTGGTAGGAAAGTAAACGACTGTTAGATGCATATGAATGTTCACAGGACGAGGGATATCAGACAAATATGGATAGATTTTTTGTAGCAGAGTTGAGGGATTATTTGATTTAATATTGCTGTTTACTGTATCTTCAAATGATTAGAGGGATGGAAGGGGGCATGTGAGTGGAGGGTAGGGTCTTTAGTTGTGATGCACTATCTCAAATTTTAATGCAGAAAATTTTCCGTAGAGATGCAATATTTGAAAAAAGATAGCAACGCTTCAAATTTTGATACATTAAATGGGCCAAGTCACCACATTGTGAAGTTTATGTTCTGAGTCTATAAAAAAAAATTACTAGCATCAGACATTAAATCTGCAATTCTCAAATTTTAAAAAAATAGACTTGATGATGTTAGACATATCTAAATACTCAAATCAGTTGTATTAGGGGCAGGTGAGTGGAGGATAGGGTCTTTAGTTGTGATGTACTATCTCAAATTTTAAGCACAAATTTGCGTACGTAAGACTTACACAGAGCTGCGTACGTCAGGGTTATACATAGGGTACAATGGGGTTATATCTGCTTTATATCCTCTGTAACCTCCATGTAATCTATATGTACCTTCTATAAAGTTCTACGATTCTGCTTTCATATATTTGTAAGTTTACGGGGAGGTTACAAATGGTATAACGCAGATATAACCCCCCTGTTCCTTTTGTATAACTCTGACGTACGCAGCGTTGCGTACGTCTTACGTATAAGGCAGGAAATTTTCCGTAGAGATGCAATATTTGAAAAAAGATAGCAACACTTCAAATTTTAATATTTTAAAGGGGCCAAGTCACCACATTGGGAAGTTTAACTTTTGAGTATATAAAAAAAAAAATACTAGCATCAGACATTAAATCTGCAATTCTCAGATTTTAAGAAAAATAGACTTGATGATGTTAAACATATCTAAATACTCAAATCGGTTATATTAGAGAGAGAGAGAGAGAGAGAGAGAGAGAGAGAGAGATATAAAACCGAAATCACAAGCTTAAGCAAAATCTACAGTTGTTATAGTATACTGAAGGATTTAAAAACAAATAATTGTGATGATGTTAAACATATCTAAATACTCAAATCGGTTATATTAGAGAGAGAGAGAGAGAGAGAGAGAGAGAGAGAGAGAGATAAACAACCGAAATCACAAGCTTAAGCAAAATCTACAGTTGTTAGTTAATACTGAAGCTTTGATAAACAAATAATTGCAATATGGTGCCTTGCATTAGTTTCATGATTAGCTTAAAGTAATATATTTGTCATCGATAAAAAATCTGTCGATTGTTCTCAAATTAAGATGTATTCAAATTACAAAAGAAGTACAACGCTTTGCAGTTTGTAGATGAAACATGTGCCTTGGAAGGGTTACAATGAATTATATGTATAAATTCTGTTATGCAATTTCAATAATAAATTTCTTCCTCATTCGAAACTCTTAAAAGTTAAATTAAGTCGTATCAAGGGAGGGGGGTTGGGGTTGTTGACATGGTAAGCTTTCTTATGATTTTCAGTGAACTACGGAAGCTTGATCTTAGGACCATGTCGGCATTGGGACTCATGAGCTTGCTTGTCCCATTTCAAGCTTTTAATCATGATTTTGTGCTTGTTGTGAGCTCATGGAGATTGAGTTTCATAATACTCTTTTTTGGGTAGAGTTGATGATATGCAGTTTTAGCAAGAGGAAAAAAAAACTACCCATATTTTTGAAAGATCAGGGAATGTCTGCATAAGTTAAATTTAATTATCTTGAACTTGTATTATAGAAAAATATGGCGGTATAATCTTGATATATTTTTTTGAGTCAAGGCTCGATGGTTAAAGAGATACATTTCTCATGAATATGATGATATAATAAAATGTTATGAGTAGAAAGTAAGTTTTAGAAAACTGCAATTAAATTTGCTATGTTGCGTGGAAGCAAGTTGGTGATGATGAAATTATTGATGGTGAAGTTGAGTGTGATAGAAAGACAATATTAAGATCGATATATGCCAAAATTAAGAAGACTTGATTAATAAATAATTATATGAGGGATGATGGGAGTATAATCCATTTAAATTAAAACTTATAGAAAATGCACCAATAAGACTTATGGATAAAATTAATGTTTAAGGATTAGCAAGGAAATGGGATAGACCTAAGGTTAAAGTGTGATCAAAATTATGTAAATTACAATCAATATTTCAAGCAACATGCTCCAAGAATGAATGAAGAGGATTTATAAAGTCAACCCTCAATAGTTAATAAATGGCGATGAGTATGATAATGAAGTATTTTCTTAAGGAAATGGGGTAGACCAAGGGCAACATGGGTCTAAGTTGTGCATAAAGATTTGTTCAAGCTACATTCAATATCTCATTTTACACTTAACATCAATGAATGTAATATGAGGATTTATAACTCTAAATGGTCGGGCAAAGACTAATGATGATGATTTTGATGATGAAGTAGTCTTGTTATCCTTGTCAATTTGTATTCAATATTTGAAAGGCAACATCCATGTCAATGTCGTTTGAACTGGACCTTTTTTTTTGTTAAAATATATTTCTGTAATGCAATGTCTTGAGTTTATTTCTCTTTTTTGGAACTTTTTTTCTTTCCATTTTTTGTGCGTTTTAAGGTTTTAGTTTTAAAAATATAGTGACAAATTTCATTCGCGGAGCTTTTCAGGTTATTGGTTTTGTGCTTACTTGAAAGAAAAGGGGTGCAGCTTATGGTTTCCGAATTTGATAATCCATACACAGTTGTCGGAAATCTTGGTGGAATATTGAAAGCAGATAGGTCTTTAATTATATCCAGGGTTGCACAACTTCTTGCTTCCATTCCTGACAAAGCAACACTGGAAACTCTACCTTTACTTTCATCACAGTATCCAGATTTTCATTCGTGTATGTTCTATAGCCTGTCATAGGGTGTATCGCATATTTCCATTCTCTAATGGATGCTCATCTTGATGAAGAGTCATGATTTCCATTATGATCTTTCTCTAGATGGCTTATTTTCGAGCTTGCAGTCTGTCTCATCACTGCTGTTCAGATTACTGTTTGAAATTTCCCTGTTAAAGTTTTTGTAAGCCTCTAAGAGTTTTTTTTTTTTTTTAATAAAATATAATCTATATTGGAGGATTTCTGTATCCTGTACCATGCCTTTCGAGGATTTCATATTAGTTTCTTGTTATTTTGTAATCTGTCTGAGCAGTACTTTGAAAAAAAAAAAGTTTTTTTTACAGGTGATATTTGCTGTCGTGTCATTTATTTTTCCATTTTCAGTATTTCTGCTGCTGCTACATGAAATACTAAATGTGATCATCTGGCTTGCCCTAGAATTGTATGAAGAATGACTAAAACAGCAAAGATGGGGTTTGTAATCAATAGTTCATTAAATAAATGCTTTCTTACATAAGCTAAGAGTTCCATTGATTTATTAAGCCCGTAGACTCAGTTGTACAGAGGGGTTGAATTTCGATACTACAAAGGACTACATAATATGTGAAGCATTAGAAGGCAAAAGTGGAAAATTTGAGGTCTCTTCTTCTCTTTTTTTCTTTTTGTAAATGTTGTCAAAATGGAAAGTTCTCTCACGTCTAGAAAGTTAAGTTTAAATTTCCAACGGATAAGTTTGTTTTCTTATTTTTTATCTGTATTTTTTTAAAAGTTTATCTTTGGCATTAGCCTCCAATTGTCAATGCCATGGATTCGAACAAATCCAGGAAGTGCTTGACGACTTCTGCCTTTCAGGACAAAAAGTTAAAATTTTCTTTCATTTTCTGTTGGTTTGATTGTTTTATAGTCTTATTATTCTTTTGGTGAGTCATCCTTAACTATGAGCTTAGCTCTTTCGCCCGACACATTGTCATTCAACTTCTTGATGGAGCAGAAAAAAGAGCTTTGGAATTACATAGAGTGGATAAACCTGATGCAGCTAACCTGGATGGTAGCCTTTTTTTCGTTGGAGAAACTTTTCAACGTATATGTAGACGTGGATCTGCAGGTGAGAAACATTTTTTACTTTTTGCCAACACCAGATCAGCTGAAATTACATCTGTTTTTTTTTGAAACTTGTAGTGGTTTCCGGAACTGCATGCTCACTTTTTTATTTACTTTGTGAAGTTCTTATTTTTGTAAAATGAGGCGATTTAATTACTTAGGGCATGGTACAATGAAGGTTAGAACTTACATTCATTAGATGAGTAGATAAAATTAGGATTGAAGAATTAGAAATGCGAATGATAGACTTAATTGACTCGGGGCTCATATGGGAGCCGACTGGCCGGTCCAGCCGACCCTCTTGGAGGGGGCCCCACCGCCCTCCTTCATGTTCTCTCATCTTCTTCTTGCCTTCCCCCTGCCTATCCTCCTGATACTGGAGTTAACTCAATCCATGATGCAAGACACAAATTTATTAATAACTTAAAAGACGATGACAACGTTGACTCAAAAGAATGGAAAGATACTACACAAATCAAAACATAAAATAAGACATGACAACAGGGACTCAACATATAAAGACACAACAAGCTCGACGAGGAGGGTGTCCGGAGAGACGGTGCCGAAGCGGTGGTTGCAGTGAAAGCCGGAGCGATGTCGGGTGAGAGTAAGTTAACGCTCGTCGAAGTGACAAACCGCAGCTGAAAGAAGCAATATCGTCGTCGGAGGCGGGATGGGTGGCTGCAGTGAAGGCCGAAGAAGTGAGGCTGCTGCGGAAGACGAAAGACAAAAACAACAAGTTGCTGATGGTTTCAGCTTCAAGCCGCAGCTGCAACGACTAGTGACAACAACAAGAGGCGCTGGGGGTCTGGAGGGACGACTACCTGTTGCGTGGGAGGTGGCTGGAGCTTTGACAATTGTTGGGAAGCTGTGTGAGCGGTTGGCAATTCTCAAAGGACAGCAGGGACTCCACTAACTTGTGAGGGGTTGCAGGGAATCGTGGCGGCGTTGGGAAGGCAGTAGGTGGCTGCAAACTGTCTTCAGGTAAGCTACAGTGGCCTAGGACCCCTTGGGAGGACTTGTAGAGAGTTGCGGCTGAAGGGAGGTTGCAGGGAGCGGAGATTGATGGTCGGGAAAGGCACAGGGAGGAGCTGGAGCAGCCCTAATGGCTGTCTGGAAGAGCAGTAGGGATGCGACACCCTGCAGAGAGGTGGAGGATCCTGCGACACTTTGGAAGGCAAGGAAGCTGTTTGTTGAATTGTTTGAATGGCTGGAACGACGATGAGATGCTGAAGGACAGAAGGTGGTAAGAAAGATGAAGATAATCACCACCTTGGATGGGGTTACAACCCGAGCACCTTCCTCGTCGTTGGATACAACCCTCAAGGGGAAAAACAATAAGCTAGAACTGAAATTAGATCTCAACAATCAACCCCTTAACTCTAGACATAACGATTCCTATTTATAAAAGAGATTTGACCTAATTAGGAAGCATTAAATTAAGAAAAGAACATAAAATTATATCACAGATTTAAGGAAAAGAATAAAATCAGATTTTAGGCTTTCAAGAAGGGTTTTTAATTCAGGAGAGGAAATAAAATCAGATCTCAGTTTTTTAGGAAGGTTTTGGAGTTAACAGAGGACTAGGAAAAAAAAAGAAAGGAAGGGCAAGGGAAGAGGGAGATGGGAGAAAGGAAAAGAGAATGTGGAAGGAGGGGGCGGTTGCCCCCCTCCAAGGGGCCGGTCGGTCCAGCTGAGCTGGTTCCGTGCCAGATCGGCCCCCCAGGAGCCTTGTGTCAGTCTCCCGGGGTTGGGGGAGCTTCAACCTTAGTTGTTAAAGCTTCTGGATCTTCAAAGTACGGATTAAGGTCAACAACGTTGAAGGTGGCTGAAATGTTGTAGCCTCCTGGTAAGAACCTTGTATGCATTGTCGTTGAGTTTCTGCAGAATTCTAAAAGGCCGGCTGGTCTGGTTTTCAGCTTTCCAAAAGCTTCTATGTGAAATCGTTCCTTTTTCGACCAGATCCAACAAGATCACCCTCTTTAAATGTCACCTTTTTCCTTGATTTGCTTACTTGCGCTTGATATTTTCTATTTTTTCTAGCAATCTCTTTACCAATCTCTTCATGTATTTGTTGGATTTCTTGAACCCGTTCTGTAGCATCTTGGTTGAGTTATGACGGTGGTAGGAGTGGAACAAGATCAAGCGGTGCGAGTGGATTGCGGCCGTAGACACTCGAATGTGCTGCGTCTCTTTGTCTGACTCATGGATTTGTTGTAGGCGAATTCTGCTTGAGTGAGAATGAAATCCCATCGTTTGTTGTTCTTTTCCACGAAACATATCAATAAGTTTCTCAGGCTTCTGTTTACTATTTCTGTCTGGCCGTCTTCCTGTGGATGGGCTGCTGGGCTGAATTGGAGCTTGGTGCCTAACTTTTCCCATAAGGTACGCGAGAAGTGACTTAGAAAATTTACATCTCTTTCAGAAGTAATAGTTTGTGGGATCCCGTGTAACCGGACAATTTCTCTGGAATATAAGTCAGTGATATGCGATGTGTCGAGTATACGATGACGGTACAAAATATGCCATTTTAGAATATCTGTCCACGGCATCCACGACAAACATGACAGAATCTTTGTTCCTTTGTATCTTGGGGAGACCTAGCACGAAGTCCATGCTGACATCCACCCAGGTTACTTTTGGTACGAGCAACGACATATACAACCCTGTATTTTGCCCCTTCATTTTTGCTAAATGACAAATCTTGCATTGTCGGACGTCTCGCTCTACATCCCTTTTTAGTCGAGGCCATAAGAAGTGTTCTTTGGCGAGGTCGAAAATTTTGTCTTTGCCGAAGTGGCTAGCGAGGCCTCCGTTATGGTTCTCTTGTACAATTTCTTCTAGCAAGGAGCCTCTTGGAATTCATAGTTTATTGCGGTAGAATACGTAGTCATCTGCATGGTAGTACTGTCCTGTTGGTTTTTCCTGACACCTTTTCCAGATATATTTGAAGTCATCGTCTGCTTTGTTCAAGTCTTTGATGATCTTGAACCCTATGAAGCTTGTTTGCATTGAGGTGATTAATAAGTGATGTCTGCTCAGTGCATCTGCAACGCGGTTCTGCCTCTCAGCTTCGTGCTTTTGTATGAAATTGAATAAAGCCAAAAATTCTACCTAGGTTGCGTGTCTGCCTTTGAGCTTAATCCGGTTGTTTAGAAATTTCAAGGTTTCATGATTTGTAAACAAAGTGAACTGACTTGTCTCTAGGCAGTGGCTCCAGTGTTTGATAGCTCTTACCATTGCGTAGAATTCTTTGTTGTAGGTTGAGTACTTCCTCTTGGACTCATTGAGTTTCTCACTAAAAAAAGCGATGGGGTGACCTCCCTTGATCAGTGTGACCTCGATTCCAATGCCTGATGCATCACATTCTACTTCAATGAGTTGTTTGAAATCTGGCAAGGCTAGAACTAGTTTTTGAGTTACTTTCTGTTTGAGTGTGTTGGAGCTAGACTGCGTGGTGCTCGACCAAGTGAACTCTTTGCTTTTTATCAGCTCGGTGAGGGGAGCAGTAACGGTGCTGAAATTTTGAATGAAGCAGTGGTAGAATAATGCAAGCCCTAAAAGCTGTCCGAGTTCGGTGAATGTTTGCGGTGTGGTACAACTTATAATGTTTTCGATTTTTATCGGGTCCATTTGAATGCCATCGCTGGATACGATGTAACCCAAAAAGCTTACTTGAATTGTCATGAAAGTGCATTTCTTTGGATTGACGTATAATTTTTCGTGCCGGAGTACTTCAAATAATGTTGTTGTGTTGTATATGTTTTTTTATTGATTGACTATATACCAGTATGTCGTCAAAGTATACTACGACGAACTTTTCAATGAGGTTGCGAAATATCTGATTCATTAATCTTTTGAAGGTGCTAGGTGCATTGGAAAGGCTAAAGGGCATAATTGTCCACTTGTATATCCCATCCCGTGTCTTGAGACAATCTTCCATCAGGAGATCGTCTAGTCGATGTATTGGTAATCGATATTTGATTGTGATTCTATTGATGGCTCTGCTGTTGATACACATCCTCCATGTTCCATCTTTCTTGGGTACCATTAGGGCGAGCACGACGCACAAGCTTGTACTTTCTCTAACTAGCCCTCTGGCGACGAGGTCTTTGCACTTGTTGTTGCATTTCTTCGTATTTTGTTGCCTTAGCTTGTATGCAGGTCGGTTTGATAGGACAGATCCCTGTAGAAAGTTGATAGCATGTTGGATGTCCCATGGTGGTGGTAGTCCCTTTGGCAGGCTGTCGATCATGACATCCTGAAATTTTTATAGAAGTGGTTGTAAGCTTTTAGGTATGGAGATTGTTTCCTCGGACCCCTCAAGTAGAACTAGGGCTAGTGTTATCGTTGCATCTCAAGCTAACTGCATGAATGTGGACCTTGAAACAACTCTCCTCGGCGTCTTTGATTCCTCTGCGTCTTTTCTTGGTAGTAATATGATGTGTTTTCCATCTTTCTTGAATTAGTGTGTGTTTTTAAATCCGTCATGTTGAGCTTTGCGGTCGTACTGCCATGGTTGTCCCAGTAGAATATTACATGCATCCATGGGAACGACGTCACACTATACTTGTTTCTTTAATTGGTTGCCTATCGAGTACTCAACAAGACATTGCTGGTCCACATAGATTTTATTCCCTTTTTTCAGCCAGTTGAGGGAATAGGGTTGGAAATGTTTTTTGCGTGGGTAATTCTAGCTTTGTCACCATTAGTGTTGATACAATATTTTCACCACTGCCACTATCGATTATCAAGCTGCAAACTTTACCTTTAACTGTACACTTTGTGCGAATGATGCTGTGTTGTAGCCATGACTTATCCCGTGCTGGTTTTGATTGTAAGATTCTTTGTATGACTAGCAACTCACCTTCATCCTCTGGGAGCTGAAGTGCTGCATTGGCATGTTCTGGTTCCTCATCCTTTCTTTCCTCCATGACACCTTGGTTTGTAAAAGAGACAATTCGGTCTGTGGGACAGCTTGAGGCGATGTGGCCGAAAACATGACATCTAAAACTTTCTCTGGCTGACATTGGTATTGAGAAGCTACCTTTTTTAGGTTTCTTGCTGCTTGGATCAGTTTTTGCATTCCCAGGTGTTGTTTTCCCCGTTCCTTGTGCGCTTTTGTCAGTACGTGTAGCCGCTGGGGTTGGCTTGTATGAGGATTGTTGTTGGAGGAAGACTGCGTTCTGGCCTGCTTTTTTTTGCCTTTCAACTTTCAGGGTTAAGGTTTGGATGTCACTAAGCAAAATAGGGTTGTAGTTTCACTTGCTAATGGCGGGCTTCAGGCCACTGAGATAGCGGGCGGTGGTATGCTTCGCTTGTTCGACAAAGTCACACTTTATTTGTAATTGATTGAATTTGGTTGTGAATTCTTCTACAGACATCTCTCTCTGTTGTAGGTTGTGGAGCTTCAAGAACATATCTTGGCGGTAGTGTGGTGGCAGTATTTCCGTAGCAGTGTTTTCTTCATTTTGTGCCACTTCGTGATTTTCCTACTGTCGTCCCTCGTTTGTTGATGTTGCAGATTGTCCCACCATAACGAGACATGCTTTTTCAGTTTAATAGCTACTAGCTTGACCCGCTTATTTTCAGGTATCTCATTGTATTCAAAAGTTCGTTTGACCGCGCGCAGCTAGTCAAGTAATTCATCTGGATCTATACCGCCATCAAATTCAGGGAGATCTATTTAACGCCAAAGTTGTGGTGGTCTTGGGGTTCTTCTCGCGGTCTCCTTTGTTATTGGATGCCAAAACGGCGTGGACGGTATTTTTTGTCGCTCCCATCTTCTCGGTGGAACAGATTGAGATCGTTGCTTTGTCTTCATGTTGACTTTTCAGGTCATAATCAAGGGTAACCTCGCCTTGGGTTCCTTCATCTAGTTTTGCCATTTGGATCCCCCCCTCTCTCCGAGTGGGGTATGGTTTGTTCCTCCTGTGGGGCATAGCTGATGGTTTGGGGAGGAAGAGTTAAGGAGAGTATAGGTAGAGAAGGGTCAACAAAGGAGATGACGAAGAGATAAAATAAAAAAAGTTTGGGGAGGGCGCGAATGTTAGAGAAACTTAGGATATGACTAGAGTTGAGTTAATTCTGATGCCAAATGATACCAGAGTTAACCCAAACTATAATGTAAGACACCAATTTATTAATAACTTAAAAGACGATTACAACATTGACTGAAAAGAAAGGAAAGACACTACGCAAATCAAAACATAAATAAATAAATAAAAATGACAGCATAGACTCATCATGTAAAGACACAACAAGCTCTACGAGAAGGGAGTCCGGAGAGACGGTGTTGAAGCAGTGGCTGCGGTGAAAACCAGAGCAATGTCAGGTGAGAGCAAGTTAGCGCTCATTGAAGCGTCGAACCGCAGCCGGAAGAAGCAGGAGCATCGTCGGAAGCGGTATGGGTGGCTGTCGTGAAGCCGAAGAAGTGAGGATGCTTTGGAAGACCGAGGACAGCAGGTTGATGATGGTTTCAACGTCGAACTTCAGCTAAAACGACTGGTGACAACAACAGGAGGCGTTGGGGAAGGCCTGGAGGGGCGGCTGCCTAATGTGTGGGAGGTGGCCAGAGCTGTGACGACTGTAGGAAAGCTGCAAGAGAGCGGCCGACGATTCTGAGAGGACAACAGGGGACTGCAGTGACTTGTGAGGGGCTGCAGGGAATTGTGGCGGCGTCGGGATGGCAACAGGTGGCTGCGAACTGTCTGCAGTTAAGCTGCAGTGGTTTGGGGGCCACATGGGAGGACCTGCAGAGCGTTGCGGCTGAAGGGAGGCTGTAGGGAGCAGAGATCGGTGGTCGGGAGAGGTGTAGGGAGGAGCAGGCACATTCTTGCAGTGAAGCTATAGCAGGCTTGGTGGCTGTCTGGAAGAGCAGCAGGGTCGCGACACCTTGCCGGGAGGAGGTGGAGGATCCTCCGACATTTTGGAAGACAAAAATAGGGAAGTTGCCTGCTGAATTGCTGGAACAATGGTGAGCTGCTGGAGGACAGAAAGTGGTTAGAAAGATCATCACCTCGGATGAGTTACTACCGAAGCACCTTCTTCATTGTCGGATACAACCCTCAAGGAGAAAACACTCAACTAAACCTGAAATCAGATCTCAACAATCAACCCCTTAATTCTAGACACAACTCCTATTTATAAATGAGATTTGACATAATTAGGAAACATTAAATTAAGAAAAGAGCATAAAATTAGATATCAGATTTAAGGAATAGAAACAAATAAGATTTTAGGCTTTAGGGAAGGTTTTTAATTTAGTAGAGGAAATAAAATAAGATCTTAGTATTTTAGGAAGGTTTTTGAGGATAGACCTAGGAAAGAAGAAAGGAAAGGACGAGAAAGGCAAGAGGGAGATGGGAGAAAGGAAAGGAGAATAAGTGGAAGGAGGGGGCGTGGGGCCCCCCTTAGTTGGGTTGGACCTGTGCCCGGTCAAACCCCTAGGAGCCTCGCATCACCTCCCCTTCCTAGACCGTTTCTAATTCAAAAACCTTTCCAGACATAGAGATCTGATTTTTTATTCCTTATCCTAATTTTTAGTCTTTCATAAAAGCCTGAAATTTTATTTGATTTTCCTTCCTTAAATCCGAGATCTTGATTTTTTTTGTTCTCCTTAATTTAATTGTTTTCTAAGTTGGGTCAACTCTTTTATAAATAGGTGTTGATCTGTCTAGGGTCAAGGGTCTTGATTTTGAAATCTAAATTCTATTTTATTCGAGTATTTTCCCTATCAAATGCTGTATCCGACGATGAGGAAGGTGCTCTGACTGTAACCCCGTCTAAGGTGGTGTTTATTTTCACCATTTCAATCTCTCCTCGCAGTCCTGCAGCTCGCCAACATTCTAGCACCTCCGACCATCCATACGACAACTTCTCTTTCTCTTGTTGCTCTCCCAAAATTGCCACCAGTCCTCTGCAGTCCTTCGACCTTTAGATGCAGCTTTGTTGCTCTCCCTACCCACCGACAGACCCTACAGCTTCGCTGCAGGCCCTCGCAGCACCTGCCTTCTCTCCCATAGCAAGCCGCAACCCCATATAGGCTTCCCCAATGCCTCCCACCTGCAAATTACTGCAGCCCTGCTGCCTCCCTTGCCCGCCGACAACCCCTGTAGCTTTCTGGCAGGCCCTTGTAACTCCGTCGCCTCCACACAGCAGGCCCTCGTAGCTCCTGCCGCCTCCCACACAGTAGGCGGCAACCCTTATCCACCGCCGTCTGTACCGCCGCTATCTGACCTTCATCGCAACAGCCAATTCCACCTCCAACCACATTCCCGCTTCTCTCTAGCCGCAATTCGATGCTGTTACTATCACTACCCTGTTGTCCTACGTCTTCCACAACTGCTCCCACCTCTTGGCCTTTACCGCAACCACCAACCCCGCCTTCGACGACGTACCTGCTTCTCTCCAGATACGGTTCGACGTTGCTGCGACTGCTAACCTGCTGTCCCACTTCTTCCACAACAGCTCGATGTCTCTCCGACCTTCACTGTAGTCGCCGCTCTAAGCCCCATCTCTTTGGACTCCCTCCTTTTCGAACTTGTCTTTATTTTTGGAGTCTTTGTTTGTATTAGGAAAGGAAATGACGTTATATTAGGAAATAAATCTAATTCTCATAATTTCTAATGGAAATAAATTATTTTTTAATATAAAATTCTAACACTTTATTTGTATATATTCAGGTGAACAACTTGCATACAATCTTACTAACGGTTTATTAGGATAGACATTAAAAAATTTATTGGTAAGTACATTTTCAAGGAGCTGAAAAAAGCTGCACACCTTTGTCCCCAGCTGGCATTACGAGGCACTTATACGTTGACACAAAATGTTGAATCACATGCTCTTTTTTCTATTTTAGGAGATGATATATTATGTTTTTTAAATGCCTAATAAAGATTTACTTATGGGAAAGTTTGAACAAAATTAGAATCTCGCTTATCCCAAACTTCTGCCTTGTGCAGTAAATGCCATTAACCTTTGCCCTAACATGCTCTATTTTTTCTTTATTCTCTACTCCACCTCATTAATCCATAAGATGTTTGCTACCACCTCAACAATTAAGGGATTGTCTTGATTGTAATTGATCATGTAACTATTTTTTGGCCTCCAAATTTTGTATCATTCAACTACAGGCTTCCCTAGAGCTGTATAAATTAAATACAAATGGAAAAATAAATACACAACAAATTCTCTTCTATTCTTGCCAGATTTTTATGTTGCTTATTTTTTGATGTAGTTCACGCATCAATCAATGCTATAAAGAAGTTTTTCGAATTATTTATTGATGACCACCCAAACTAACAAAAATCTCCATAAGCACGGTCTTGTTAGTAAACATTTCCTTGCATCTTTTAGAACCTTTTTATAGGTTGTGATGCATCTTCAATATGTCATAACAACAACAAAATAACAAAAACAAGCCTTTATCCCAGTAAGTTGGGTCGACTGCATGAATTTTTTCTCTCCATCGTGTCTTATTGAGTGCCATAGTTTCATTTAAATTTAATAGATTAAGATCAATTTTTATGCAATATGCCCAACTCTTTTTATGTCTATCTCTGCTTTTCTTAACAAAGTTCGAATCTAAAACATTCACTCTCCTAACCAGATCATCAGATGGTCGACGTTTAATGTGACCAAACCATCTAAGACGAGTCTCTCTAATCTTGTCCGCCACTGGAGCTACACCAACCCTATCATGGATATATTCATTTCACATTTTATCTCTAAGTGTCAAGCCACTCATCCACCTAAGCATCTCATCTCATCTCATCAACACTTAAATTTATATTATGCTTCTATTTTAAATGACAACATTCTGCGCCATAGAGCATTGTTGGTCTCACCACCATCTTATAAAATTTTCCTTCAAGTCCAAGCAGTACTTTTCTATCACACAATAGGCTCGATGCTTTCTTCCACTTCAACCTACCAACTTGAATTCTACTAATAACATCCCAATCTATATCACTATCACTTTGATTAATCGACTCGAGATATCTAAAACATTTACATCTTTTAATGATTTGATCACCCATACTTACAACTCTGCCACTTGAGCTACTACTACTAAAATTACATTCCATGTATTCATTTTTACATCTACTGAAACGAAGGCCTTTAGACTCCAATGTAGATCTCCATAATTCAAGTTTTTCCCGAACTCTTTATCTAGTCTTATCAACAAGAAGGATATCATCAACAAAAAACATACAACAAGGTACATCCTCTTGTAAATGTCTAGTAAAAGCATTCATAACTAAAACAAAAAGATATGGGCTTAAAGTTGATCCCTGATGTAATCCAATTGGAATAGGAAAATACTTTAGTCAATCCTCCTTCTGTTTGAACACAAGTAACAACTCTAGTATACATATCTTTAATGACTTGAATATAAGTCATATCAACACGTTTCTTCTCTAGAACTCTCCAATGGACTTCTCTTGGAACCTTATCGCATGCTTTTTCTATATAAATGAAAATTGTTTGTTGATCCTCCTTACTGTCTCTGTACTTCTCCATCATTTCTCTCAATAAATGTATAGCTTCTATAGTAGAATTGACTGACATAAATCCAAACTGATATGAGAAATTTTCATATCACGTTTTAACTTATGTTCAATTACTCTCTCTCATTATTTTAAAGTACGACACATTAAATTATTTCCTCTATAGTTTGTACACTCTTGTGCATCTCTTTTATTCTTAAAAATAAGGACCAAAATACTCTTCCTCCACTTCTCAGGAATCTTTTTAATTTTTAAAATAATATTAAATAGTCAAGTAAGCTAGGAAACTCCTAAATTTTCTAAATTTTTCCACACTTCAATTGGGATATCATCAGGTCCTTTTGATTTTTCACCTTTGTTTTCTTTACAACCTCATCAACTTTCTTTTTTATTAATGCTACAGTAAAACTAAAATATTTTATTATTATTAACGATATTAATATCGCCAAGGTCGATAGTATTTTTAAAAATGTAATTGAAAGTTAATCAAAATAGCTCACTCGCCTATGTGAATATCTTTTTCTAAGAAAAGTATTTTTTGATTTTCATATTTAATAAATTATATTTGAATTAAATCTTTAATTTTCTTTTATTTTTGTTTGGCTAGTTTATACATATATTTTTCACTATCTTTATTATATAATCTATTATAAAAATCACTAAAATTATAATTCTTAGTGTCATAAATTGTTCTCTCAGACTTACTTGAATAATCAATATGTCAGAGCCATAGAAGAAAAATAAAAGATTAGGAGTCATGAAATTATTTCCGCTTGATCGATCGTCGATTATTTAATGCATCATTTGTCTCTTTTATTTCTCATTTATACAGTTTATTACATATTAATTTCTATTACCACCTTTTTGAGATTTACAAATGTGCTATTGCATTTTCCTCTCCTTTACTAAAACAAGTATTTCTTCAGATTCTTGTACATGAAGCGAGTATAGAATTTGTTATACAGTACTATGTTGCTTTTATCACTTTCTGATTCTGTTGCTATATCTTCAGACATTCTTGCAGATGAGATGATTCCCAGAATTCTTGCTCTTGTCCAAAGCTGCTTGTTATCAAAGTCTAATTCTGCTATCACTAATATGTTTGAGAAGACTCCAAAATCTCTATTTTGGTTGAGGATAGTGGAAACGATTAAGGACAGATATGCTGTAGAAAGATTGTCCGAAGTGTTACTTAGGCAGCTGTCAACTAAGAATGTCAGTGATGGGGAAGCATATTGGGCTCTCTGGTTGCTGTTTAACCGGTGCTTCAAGCTCGAAAATACAATGAGGTAGTCTCTATTTTTTTTGGTGATTTCCTTCCAGTTCACCAATTGTGATATATATATATGTGTGTGTGTGTATTGTGATATATATAGATATATATATATATCACCAGCGCGCGCGCTCTTATATCACCAGCGCGCGCGCTCTTATATCACCATCGCTTTGAACAACGAACCCAAGATATCTAAATCGTTCACACCTTTTAATAATTTGATCACCCAAAACCACACTTTTGTCACTAGAGCTATTACTGCTAAAATTACATTTCATGTATTCAGGGAAGAAGGCTTTAAGCCCATATCTTTTTGCTTTAGTTATGGATTGTCTTACTGGACATGTACAGGAGGATGTACCTTGGTGTATGAATTTTGCTAATGATATCCTTCTCGTGGATAAAACGAGAGAAAACCCCATGAAAAACTTGAATTATGGAGGTTTACATCGGAGTCTAAAGGTCTTCATTTAAGTAGAACTAAAATTGAATACATGAAATGTAATTTTAGTAGTAATAGCTCTAGTGACAGAAGTGTGACTTTGGGTGATCAAATTATTAAAAGGTGTGAACGATTTAGATATCTTTGGTCCGGTGTTCAAAGTGATGGTGATATAGATGAGGATGTTAATATTAGAATTCAAGTTGGTTGGTTGAAGTGGAGGAATGCTTCG
>NEWO01000015.1:391707-419937 GCA_003013225.1 Phalaenopsis aphrodite
ATTAAACGTCGACCATCTGATGATCCAATTAGGAGAGTAGATGTTTTAGATTCGACTTGTGTTAAGAAAGGCAGAGGTAGACCTAGGAAGACTTGGGCTTATTGTATAAAAAATGATCTCAATTTACTAGTACTAAATGAAAATATGACACTAAATAGAACGCAATGGAGAAAAAAGATTCATGTAGCCGGCCCCACGTAGTGGGATTAAGGCTTTGTTGTTGTTGTTGCGCGCGGCGCGTGCACGCGTGCGTGCGTATCTATATAAATATAAACACACACACACTCTCTTTTATCCCCATTTACACTTGGAAGGGCTAATTTATTTATTCAAACCTAGTTAGGATGACTTCATGCCTTATTCCTCCCATTAGATAGTTTTGTTGTCTCAATTTGAACCGTTAGGGCCTGCTTTTGGTTATGCCATCTGCTCATAAAGTTCCTTCCGTTAACACTGAAGAGGGAAGCTGGGAGGTTAGTAGGTGCTTATGTTAGCTCAATCATTAGATAACTATAAGTGGGAAAAGTAAACTATAAAATGAAGCAGTTGGAAGTCTTTCTTTCTGAAAATTCTTAGACTGGCTTAGAAGTTGGGCGTCCCATTAAATTCTTATGCTAAGAAAATTGACTTCAATTGTTTTCCATGAATTCCTTGCACTTCGATAAATTAGGGCAAAGATCGTCATTGATATGTAGCATGTAAATGTGGCTACTAATGGAATTAAAGCCAAGTAGCCAATGTATATTGACATTTGCATTCCCTGAAAATTTCTTGCAACTCTACTTTATCTACTCTACTGAATGATAATGTGCAGTGCGCTACCTTACTGACCATTGTATCAAAATTATTATATTTAGGTTAATAGTGCATCAATATTAGCTTAAACATGAGGTACACTCAAACGATGTTCTGTTTGTCAGCCAATATTTAATTCTGTATTATGCATTGAAGCCTCGTTTAACAATTAATGATTTCAGAATGGCTCAATTTTTCAAATTGATCCTAATTCAGATTATTTTGATAGAAATCAACTATTGTAGATCATTATATTTTGACGGCTTCTTGACGCATATGCTTAATATTCTTTGTCTTTCTTTTCTAAAGAACATTCTTTAACTCTAGTTTAGGCAATTTTTTCTCATTTTTGAGTTCTTAATTTTCACCAATCTACTTTATATTCTTGTGGTTCTATTTTTGATATATTTTAAATGTTGGATGTGCTTTTGCAAGGCTATCTTGGCTGTCGATGGCTAGATTCCTATGTGAAATGGATGGGACTATTCCTTTGAAAAATTAGATTTGGATTTGTTTCTCTTCAGTTTGTTATTGGTTGATGTTTTAATGTGAGGGTATACTCTACCGAACATTGTATAAATTTTGTCGCAAATATTCAATTTACTATATGATTCACTCATGATGGAGAGATTGAGTGAATCATCTTTTGTAGATCCCAACCATTAGGTTAATGGGAATCTTACATATGATTTGCCTTGCTTTGGACTTAGTATTCATCGTTTGGAGTGGAGAGATTGAGTGAATCATCTTTTGTAGATCCCAACCATTAGGTTAATGGGAATCTTTCACATGATTCGTCTTGGTTTCGACTTAATATTCATTGTTAGGAGTGTATTTGAAAACTAGTGCCAATTCTAGATTTGCACTTGTATATAACATTGAGGATGTGGTGAGGAGCCCTATATTCATTCGAGAATATTGACTATGTCCCTTCAATAGAGATCGTGTGAACTTAGCATGATCATATTGTTCTTGTGGATGCTAGTTGCCTAGAATTTTAGCGAGCATATAATTCTAATGGTAAACTCTATAACATCAAAGCATTAGTTGATAAAACGTTTCAAATCTTATTTTTCTGGTGAGGCAGGTTTCGGAAAAAAACCTCTATTTTCCTAACTTTACAATACTTCGAGCAAGGTGCAATAACTTATATAATGAATTTGATATCCTTGACTTGTGGGATTTTGTCACACTCCAACTGATCCCTTTTTTAGGGTCAACTGCGATGCGATAGAGATTGACGATTCACTTAGACTGAATTCTCACCAGCACTCATTCTGCATTGCATAATTAGAACTGAGTGAATGATGAACTAGTCAACTAAATTGTCGCAAACGTACATAAGACATTTCATTTCATAATTCATTCACATTTATATATACTTTGAAGCGTGAAAAACTTTATCACCAAAATATTTATACATAGCTGCTAAATCCAAAATAATAAAAGTATATATTCAAAAGTCTATACAAGCTTTCAAAATTATATAATGCAAAAAATGTATATGTCACACCTGATTAATCGCCTCGGTGCTTCTTACATCTTTGTGAAAGTTAATAATATGGAGTGAGTTACAACAAGTTCATCAAAATAATCAAATCTCTATGAAGAATTTTACTGACAAGAAAGAAACAACATGCACGAAAATCATGGCTCCTATGCCTGACAGTAGAATATATTACAACATGGTTTAATCATGTAAGATATTTAAAGAAAAAAGATATGTACTGTAGCAAATCATGACAACTATGTAAAGCATGTGTTTCATCTATTTTTATGCAATCACGTATATATCCAGTATGATTTTATAGTCAATAATTTCAACTATAAAAATATCACTTGTAATTATTTTTGTATTGTTTCATGTCTTTGGGTCGTAATGCTAGCCAAAGATTTAATTAATTATTGATAAAGGTTGAGCCCCTCCCAACATTGGAGTTATCAATAGCCCCCTCTGATACCTACTTTTTATCCCCATATGATACCAACAATTCCTGGATTTCTTCTAAGTCTGAACATAAAAAAATCATGAATCTCATCATTCACTATCATCCGTACTTGCAAGAATTTATGTAATAACTCACATATCACCACAATAGAGACATTCATGTAATCATAATTCATCTAATAAGCAATCATAGACAATTCATAATCATATGATATTTTACTTTTTATGTTCCATTTAATTGCTTATTGTACTCTTTTCATAGACTCATTATGATATTTTACTTACGAACGCACTGATGTAGTATGGTGGATTAATTTTGAGCTGAATTAAAATAAAATATTTTGAACATGAGTTAATTCCAGCTTTTTTTTTTTTTTTGCTTTGGTTTGCTGTCATTAGCAATTATATAAGGGACACTGAATTGTATTCATGAAAGATGCACATGTATACATTCCTTTTGCGTTAAAAGGTTGTATTAAATATGCTAAATTTGAATCAGTAAATTTTTTCAAAATTTTTAGGCATAACTAATTAAACAGGCTACCTATATTTAGTTGCTTAACTAAACAAAAGCTTTTTGATCTAGTGAGGAAAAATGGGTATCACATATATCTCATCGCTATACTATGTCTCTTGGTTAAAGCTCTCTCTTCCAATCATTATCAGTACTCCTGCATCATATAGCTTGTTACAACTTGAGACTGCTTTCTAGTTGCGGCCTTCGCACTTATTATAAAAAAAAAGAAATAAAATAAAAGAAAGGCAAAGAAAGGAAAAGAAAAGGAAAGAAAGGAAAAGGAAAGAATAATAAAATGATATTATTTCTTGTTTTCTTTCTTTGTAGTTGCCAAGTGCTGATAACATCAAAATTGTGGTTTTATTTGCGCACACCTTGTCCTCACTTTGCAGCTCGCATCGAACTTGTATGCTGCAACTTGTACACCCCACATAGTGGTGTAAACGAACCGAGTTTGAGCGAACCCAAGGCTTATTTGTGCTCGACTTGTTAAAATTTATTTTTGTTTGTGTTCGGCTCGCTTAATTCGAGCTTAAAAAAATTGTTCGTGTTTGACTTGTTTACTTAATGAACGATTCAAACACGAGCTGCTTAGCGAGTTGAGCATGAGTTTTTTGTGAATAACGAGCTTTTTTGATAGCCCTATGATGTGATGAGATTGGGCTTAGGCTTTTTCTTTTTCTTTTAGGAATTTAAATACATACCAACCAATTTCTATCTATTTACATGTCCAACACCTAAATTTTACTTTTTTTGCATTTATACCACTCACATCTCTTATATGTTTTTTTTTAAAATATAGCATAAAAAATTAATTTAAAAATGATGTAAATTAAACTTGTTATTTAATTAGTTAGTTATTTAATTATTTCGAGCCAAAACAAGCTGAACATGAACAAAGAAATCTTTATTCGTGTTCGACTCATTTATAAATCGAGCTAAAAAAATTGTTCGTATTAGACTTGCTTGCTTAACGACGAATTGAACATTGGCTGCTTAACGAGTTGAACACCAGTTGTTTGTGAATGATGAGCTTTTTTGACAGCTCTAACAGCACATGCTCTTTGTCCTTTAAACTTAGCCGACTTCAAATATTTTACCCATGATCCTGCTTTGCCCACACTTTACCTGGCTCCTTCCACCATGATTCACTTGCTCGCATTGGTTGCTGTTGCTGATCACCTTTCACACAACCTCCTTGTCAGCCACAAAGGGCTCGTTTAAAACTTGTATGTTGCAACTCAAGCACCTCACATGCTCTTTGTTCTTTTTGCTTGGTCAACTTCATGCGTTCTGCCTGCAAACTTGCTTTGCCCGCGTGTTCCTAGCTCCTTCCACCGTGATTTGCTCGCTCGTATCATCTGGATTTGTTTATCTTCCCTCACACCACCTCCTCGTTCGTCATGAAGAGCTCATTTGAAATTTGCATGCAACAACTTGCACACCCTACACACTCTTTGGTTCTTCACTTAGTCAGCTTCACTTGTTTCGTCCGAGAGTCTGCTCTGCTTACATGCTTCTTGGCTCCTTCCTCTGTGATTCACTCGCTAACATTGCCTAGCTCTGTAGATCACCCTCACCCCTCAGACTACCTCCTCGTCAGCCACGGAGGCACCCTAGCCCAAAGTCACAACTGACATTGCTTGTGTTCACTTCGTCAATCATTCACTTTTTCCCACATTATGCCCACATCGAGTCCATGCTGCAAACCTTGATATACACCGTCTTTGCTTTGCCCACACTCACTCCACTCCTCTTCTAGATACCACAGCACCTATAGGAAGAATGTTGGAAGAACGTAAGTAAACAAATCACAAAGACTTGGGATAGAAAGTAGGAGAAAAAAGAGGTGCTGATACTAAAATGAGATTTATTTCAACTCCTTAGATCAGCATACATTGAAGACCACATTTTATGTTGATCTTTGATTTGGTTGGAAAAAATTATTACCATTTGCGTTTAGTTGACTTTTGTTTTTGCTAGAGTTCTTTCTCACATCATTGATCTTTGATTTGGGTTCAAATATAAATGATCTAATCATTAATGAGGCCTATGTGATTGAATTTTCTGTAGAAATTAGAGCGAAATAAATATTTTATTTCACTAAAGCGAGCAATACAACTACACACATATATAATAAAGGATAAAACCCACAATTCGAGGCGTGATCATTCTATAACAAATCTTAAAATTTGAGTGGTAGGAAACCTCTCCCAAGCCCTAAACCTATGGGGCTGTTTGGTTGGAAGGATTTGTACTGTATTGTAATTCTTTTACAAAGATTTTAGGAAATTATGAGTTTGGTATGAATAATTACTTATACGATGTAAAATATGAATGGATTTGAAGTTCATACATTAATTCATTTTGGTTGAGTTTAGAATTTGTTTGATTTCGCCAAATTTGAGTTACACAATAAAATACTGTCGGCAAGCTACCGCCCCTGCCGATCGTCCCCCGCCTTCCGTTCGCCGGCGGTGATAGTTCCTTGTTGCTAGCTGTCTGACGTCGTTGGCTGCCCTCTGTTGCTCATTTGCCTCCTTTGCCACCATAGCAAGCGCATTTTCTGTCCGGACTTCTGACGTAGCTCTACGTGCGGCGAATATTATTCCTGAGTTATTTTCAGGTTATTTATGGATTATTTTCAATAATCCCGAAATAATTCAAAAATAAAGATCACGGGTTATTCTGGATTATTGAAAATAACCCAGAAATAACCTGAAAATAACTCACGAATAACCTCCGCCGCACGTAGAGTTACATTAGGAGTCCGCACAGAAAAATTAGGCCACCATAGGAGGCCATTTGCCACCGCGGTTGCCAGTCATTCACCTTCGCTAGACAATAAATATATTTGAAATGAATTTTTTTTTCAATCTAATTGAAACCAAACAAAAAATATAGTCTTACATTTATTTTATAGTTTACCAAACAACTCTAAAGTTTTTCAGATACATTATAGTCATGAGCACTCTGTAAGCTTTTTACATTGCACTTCATTTTTAACAAACTAAACAACCCCTAAGGCTCACAACAATAATCTCATGCATAATCCTAACCCTAAACATATTACCTTATTTATACTAAATCATAATACACGAAAAAAATCTAAATTGCCCTTAAGAGTATAAAAGACAAAATTGCCCTTAAGAGTATAAAAGACAAAATTGCCCTTAGGCTAGACACCGATATATCAATATTCCCCTCTCAAAAGACAAATTATCCTCATGGTGAGAAAAAGTGAGGGTGTTCCTTCTCTTCTATCACAATTGTTTATCTTTCTTCATTGTCTGTCTCCACATCATATACTATGAGAACCTGTAATGTTTAATCCTTGCAACGGTGTCCTGTCGCAAGTTTCTTATCACACAAAAAACATAACCCTTTGGCTTGCTTCTCCTGAATATTTCTCTTTGTACGGTGCTCGAGTGTCGCTCTCGGTCGTGACTTATGTTTCTTGTCCCTTGAAACCTCTCTCTAAACTACAACTATTTAAGCTTTTGGTATCGTTATGGTTGCAGTAGTTTGGTATGATGCTCCACTTGTGTTGCTCTTATTAGCCCATTCCATTGAATTATGATCTTCAACCCACCGCTTTAATTTTCTTCAACCAATTGCTCTATTTTTATAGTTTCTCCCAAGCCTTGTGGTCGCAACAACCGAAGTGATGCATTTATGTCGAGCGTTAGACTCTTCATGAAGTTCCCCTCCAAAACTGTTTCTGAAATTCCCCTCATCCATCATGACAAGAGCTCAAATTTCTCCCTAACTTCCGCGATAGTCCTTTTTTGAGTTAATGCAAAGAATTGTTCATGTAAATTTCCTTCCCGAATGACTTGAAAATATTCCAACAAACAATCCTTAAATACTTCTCATGAACGGTTTAGGTATCTAGTCTCCTTCCACTGAAATCATACTAAGGCTTTCCCCTCCAAACATAAACCTACCGCCATGAGCTTCTCCTTCCTATTTCGCCTATTCACCGCAAAATATCACTCCACCAAGGACACCCACCCATGTACGTCTTCGCCTTTGAAGATCGATATATTCAACTTTCTAACCCTATCATCTCCAACCCAACTTCCTCTCTCTTTGTTGTTTTCCCTCATGTATCAAGGTTAAAACTCTCTACTTAGATCATAACCATATCCCATCCATGCTTTTGTACTTTTTTTTTCGTGCTCCTCCATATTCCTTGCATAACCTCTTCTCTATGTTTTGGCCCAACACATCCATTTGAAATCTCAATTTCACCCCCAATCGAATCCCTGAGAGGGGTTTTTTAATGTGTGACGCTATTCTCCTCTCGTTCCTCTTGCTTGATCTTCTTCTTTTTCAATTTAGTCAAGGAGTCTCCGGTTAACCCTTGGTTAGGGTTTGCAAACTGAATTGCCGACGGTTCTTGGACTGCATCTTGCTAATTTTACTCTTCGTCTCCTCCAAGCGTTCAAATAGACCCTCAATTTGGTTTTTCATGGAAGAAAACCTACCATCTATAGAGAAAAATACATTCTTTTGTGATGAAGAATATTTTCTCCATCCTAGATTTGATTTGACTCATCTCTTATTCCAATTTCTTTTCCAAATCATCTATTTTTTATACTTCCTATCCTTGTTGAAGCTTGTAAGACGCGATCCCATAGTTGGTTTGAATCGGGACTATTTTTCTTGGTTCGTTCACATGTAGCTAGCTTGAAGCACGACTTTTCTACTATTAAGGCAAGCCACAATTTTCCCACTCAGCTTGTGGAAAGTCGACTCAAATGGAGAAATTGAATCGCAACCATAAGCTTAATTTGCGAATGTATCGGCTGGTCAATCACTGTAGCCGCTATTCGTTTTACTTTCGGCGATCGCGACACTATTGTGGGAATGGTCAAGCAAACATTGCTACAATATCCAAATTGCACCTATATGCTTGATCTTGATGCCGCTAGCTCCACATCATGACTGAATCTACAAGGTGCTGCTGCGATCCTATAGACAGTGCCGATCCCTTCCCTGGCTTCCTGGTACACCGCGATCCAGTGCGTTTTTTCCCAGCTGGACAAAGGCTCGACGATCTATATTTTGGTTTTTGGTTGTCAAATCTCTTCCTGTCTGACTTGGTACGTAGCGATCCGATAGTTTTTTTAGCCAGAATCTTGCTCTAATACCAATTTGATAGGATTCTCTATTGAAATTAGGGCAAAAAGATTTTTTTTTCCAAAGCAAACAATGCAACACGAACAATTATAATAAAGGATAAACAACTATAGTTCGAGAGTTATCTTTCTCAATTCCTACAATTTGAGAGGTAGAAAATCTCTCTGAAACTTTAAACTAAGACTCACTACATGATCATAAGGTCCAAATTCACTAGGCACCGGCGTAACACAATGTTTGATAAAATCCTAGGCAAAAATCATTGCAATAGTCTTGTCAACTCCCTTTAGATCTCTCCTTTTCTTGAGAGTTATCGGGCATGGATGCTGCCTTTTGAATTGCCGTTGAAAGGACGGCTATGAATACTTATATGAGAGTTTGAAGGCCGTTGTGGAATGGAATTAATGAGAAAATGATGAAGTAATAATAATGTAAATGCATTCTTTAAGCAAAAAAAAAATTTAACAAATAAAGCAAAAGACTTAACAATATAAAATATGTTACGGCTTCTTCATCGTGTGGTGAGCTTTAAGTTAAAGTATATTATGTGATTGAGATTGACATTTAATTTGCTATCAAAAGTTCATAATTGCAATAAAATAAAAACAATTATTTTCTCTTCAAATTGATGGTCTTTTGTTAACCAAAATGGCGAAAAATTTTCCTTGCAATAATATATTTTAGGACATATACATAGATACCACAAATTCCTATTTATTTACATATTTTACTCTTAAACCTTTATACTTATGCATTGAACCCCCTAGTGCCTAAATCACATCAAAATATTTGCTTCAAAAGTTGTTTTCACTTGGACATTAATTTTTGTGATGTTTTTGGTGTGACTTAGTGATTTGGGTGCTGTATAAGTAAGGTTGTCAAAAATGCTCATTGTTCGCGAACAACTCATGTTCGACTCATTAAGTAGCTCGTGTTTGAATTGTTTTTAAGTAAGCGAGTTGAACATAAGCAAATTTTTTAAGCTTGAATTATAAAGTGGCCGAACACGAACAACCCTTTGTTCGATCGTGTTTGACTCTCTCTAGCTCAAAATAAGGCAATTATATATTTTATTTATATAGTAATATATTATATATATTTATATTTAAGTTTAAATCATCACAGCTCGTGTGATCATGTCATTTTGTGTCTTTTGTTACATGAAAAAGTGCAGATTTACATCCAACACCCTACTTTTATTTTTTTAATTAAGTTAAACGAGCCAATTTGAGCCAAACACGATCTGAAAATGAGCTAAAACTTTTTTTTGAGCTGAACACAGTCAGTATTTAGAAGCCATTTTGAACACGAGCCAATTTTGAACAAAAAAAATATAAACGAGCCGAACACAAACACATTTTTAGTTTTGCTCAAACTCGACTTGTTTAAACCCCCTATGTATAAGTAAATGTAAATATTTAGATGTTAGATGTGTAAATATCTAAGAGTTTTGTTGTATGCATGTAAATCTCTCAATATTTTATATATTTTGCATTGTCGACAAAAGCGTTGCCAGTTATAAAATAGAAATTGTCTTCCATGTTGAATATCTTTTTGGTGCCCTTCCTTTGCATCTACAACTAAGCAAGTCATCAAAGAATAAAATACATAGCCACAGGGATAACAAAATTGTTAGTTACATATTAAGACTCATTATATAATCTTGCACATAATTAATAGCTTGAATGATAATTTTTTTTCTCATAAACCTTTTTTTTCAGTTTTCCCTATGTTCAATAACCTGAATATGTATACTTTTTTTTGGCTATCCCTCCAAGTTCTACCCGCTACCTTTTAGCATAAAATATGGTTAGAGTTGTCAAAATCTAAAAAAAAAAACGGTTTCAACTGTGAAGACATCCAGCATTATTCCCTAATTTTCTTCTTCATTCCATCTTATCCCAATTATTTGGGTTTGTCAGAGAATCACTCTTCCTAATGCGCATTAGCACTTTTTACTCGCAGCCTTCTAAGCAGGACGAAAGTGTACCAAGCAGTTTCGTCAAATCAAATTAAGTCAACTATCTCCGGCTTTGCTATTTAAAAGAAACACAAGCTCATTCTGCAATTTCTATTTTCGTTTTCTTGTTAAAAAAAACTTGCAGGAAATAATAATCACAGTTGAATAAGAAAAATGCTTTAAAAAGAATATTTATTGAATCATTGAAACTATAAACTAGTTTATTATTATCAGTGTGATGTTTGTGGACAGAATTTTTGTTTGGAAAGGGAGAATTCAGTTTTAGAAGTGTAATATGTCTACCAATTTCTCATCATTTTTGAGTTGATGTTGAATGGTATGAGCTTCTTTTGATCTGATAAGGCAGCTTATTCTCAGGGCCATGTTCGTGGACAAATTTTTGCTTTGGAAAGTATTTCCAGTGTGCTGCCTGAGATGGATTATTCAGTTCTCCATTATTGAACATGCACCGGACGATGATGAATGCCCAACACGCCTGAAGACTAAAAGGTTCTTGGACGTTGTGCAACGCTTAGTTACTGTGTGGTCCAAGCATGATTTTGTTCAGTCAGCTCAAGTGGAGCAGCAAGCTTGTATCCTTTGTAATTATTATATTATTTGTATGCCACAAATTATATAATTTCTTTGTAATTTTTGTACACGTAGTGTTCTATAAATTATAGATTTCTTAGTTGAAGTTCAGATATAACTGCAGCTATTGGTTTGTGTTTGGAGAAAATGACCAATGAAGAACTAGAAACAACTCAAGATGTATTGTCATCTATTCTTCAAGGAGTCAGCTGTATTATACATTTTCCGATATAAATAATTTAGTGATACGGAAAATGTTTTGTTTTTGTTCCTAAACTTGTTTACTGTTTACAGGTAGGTTAGGGAGCCCGATTCATTTAATTAGGAAAATGGGTTGTGCTATTGCTTTAGCCTTCTCTAGAGTAGTTGATCCAGCAAAGCCCCTCTATCTTGACGACATCTGCTGTGAAAATATTGATTGGGAATTTGGGATTAATTCTCTGACCCAGAAGCCAGAAGCAAATGGAATTTTAATTGACAACGCTGAATTAAAAAATTCAAATAGATTTACTGATCATGCATGTTCTGGTAAGAAACATAAGGATGTGAAAGATAATGGGGATCGAAGTAAAATTAAGATTTTGGAGGTGAGAAAGAATGTTCCTGATAAGAGTATTGAATCAGTATCTCTTATTAGTGGGCACGTGGATGATGAAGAAGTCAGTGATGATGAAAGCAAGCATTCTGAAGTTTCAAGTGATTCATCCTTACAACCTTATGATCTTTCCGACGATGATACCGATTTACAAAAAAAATTCTCACAATTGGCTGATATCAGTTCAGCTTTACGAAAACCTGATGATCCTGATGGTGTAAGTTACTTTGCATACTTGATTATGCATGGTCAAATTAATCTGTTTACTTAATTTTTATTTCTTCATTTACAGATTGAGCTAGCACTTAATGTTGCTGAAAAGCTCATAAGAGCAGCACCTGATGAGCTCCATCACCTTTCTGGTGATCTTGTTCAAGCATTAGTGCATGTTCGTTGTGCTGATGCAGCTATTGAAGGACAGGAAGATTCTGCTGAAGAAAAGAGGCAAAGGGCCTTAGTTGCTCTGATTGTGACATGCCCATTTGAATCTTTGGATATTCTTACAAAGTTACTTTATTCTTCAAATGTGGATGTTAGTCAACGTCTCCTAATAATTGATGTTATGACAGAGGCCGCCCAGGAGCTTGCTAATGCTACTTTCTTTACTAGGATTAGTCAATCAAAGAACTTGATTTCTTCTATTGCAGCAAACCAGCCATGGTATTTTCCAAGTCACAGTGAACCTAATGGAGCAGGTCCCTGGAAGGAGGTTGAGGAAGTTGGAGTTTTAAGTTGGTCTCACAGATATGAGAGAGTACTTCCCTCTAGACCCGGGCAAGTAAAGAAAGGGAAATCACGGAGATGGAGTATTGGGAAAACTAGTGTCTCCCAACCAGAGCACTCTAAAAATAAATTTCCTCTGTATGCTGCTGCTTTTATGCTTCCTGCAATGCAAGGATACGACAAAAGGAGGCATGGACTTGACTTGCTGAACAGGGACTTCATTGTTCTTGGAAAATTGATTCATATGCTTGGTGTGTGTATGAAATGCATTGCGATGCATCCAGAAGCAACAATCTTGGGCTCCCACCTTATTGATATGTTAAAGTCTCGGTAATAAATAAGCTAAAAGTTTATTAGATTGACCAATATTTTCTTATGTCCCTATTTTTGAAAGAAAATAATTGTGATACTTGCCTCTTTCTTTTATGCCCTACGTGTTCTTTTCTGTTGACAGGGATGTAGCTCATCATGCAGAAGCATATGTTAGAAGTTCTGCTCTTTTTGCGGCCTCAAGTATTCTACAGGCTCTGCATCCATCTTATGTGGCATCTGCTTTGATTGAAGGCAATGATGAAATTTCTAATGGACTGGAGTGGATTCGCATATGGGCTCTTCAGATTGCCGAGTCTGACCCTGATACTGAGTGTTCAACGGTAAGTAAATGGACATTTACAACATGAAAATTGTCATTTTTGGTTCTTGTGTTGATTCATCCTTTCTGTATTTTATTTTCTATATTTATATATATCCATTTTTCTTTAAGCGGTCTCAAGCAAGATTTGCTTGGCAGCCATCATATATTAAATAGTTCCTACAAGTTGTAGAATTGTTCATTTTAATCCATTTTTTTAAAAAATAAATATTCAGTTTGATCCCTCAACTCACCAAATTTGATCAAATTTGCTGTCCCATAAATTTTTTCATTTCTTTTGGCAACAATTAGTGGATGAAAAAATTTCCACAGGGCATTTTTGATGCACGTGGACAGTTTTAGTGGTAAAATGGATACACCCAAAACAATAGAAATTGTTTTGTAAGATGAGTTCTTACATATTTCGAAGCATGTAAATTCATTTTGAGTTTGCAACCTTTCATCAAAAGACATGCATTACCCGCTTTATGGTGCAACTGTTTCATTAAGAATTTCATCAAAAGGCATCCGCACTATTTTGGAGTTTTTTTCTAGTTCAATGATTCAACCTTTGGTTACAAAAGGAATGTATCTTAACGTAATAGTTTTGTTTGGATCAACATGAATTCTTTTTTGAATTAGAAGATGAGTTAAACGGTATTTCAAAGCGTGTAGATTCCCATTGCATTTGTATAAACTTTTTGAAGCCACTTGGTTTGTGTTAGACTTGTAATTGAAACACAGCCCACTATTATAGGGTTGTTTCTAGGTCTGTTTTTGCTATAATGTTAAGCTTAAAGGTTGTTTGATAGATAAGCTTGGTTGTAGTTGATGATGAAAGAACTGAATGATGTTATATTGGAAAATTTGGTGGTGAACTTGGTATTTTTAATGAAATTTTTTTGTAAATTTAGAATCTTGGAAGTTGCTTTCAGCACTAAGTACATTATTGATTTGAAGATGATCGTAAGTTAGTTACGTTCAGTTGATATCAACATCGTAGATGAAGTTTATTCCTTGAGGGATGGGGGTTGGAATTATAGTGGCTGCCAGCAATTCATGTTGGTCTATGCAGCTGAAGCTCAGTGTTATTCATGCCTTAATCCTAAGTAGGGGTATAAATGGATCAAGCTTGTGTGAGTTTAAGTATTCTTTGGCTCGACTTATTAAATATATTGGCTAAAGTTTTGCTGTTTTTGTTTCATCATTTGTTTTTTGAGCCAAGCACTAGTTCTTTGAGAATTTTGTATCTATCGAGTCATATAAAGTGTATACTAAATCTCAAAATAGTCACTGACTATTCGTATGTGGCTAATTTAATTTTAGAGAATTACATTTGTCCAATATGGTCCATTGATCATGCAAAATGATTCCGATTTACACTGAGGTAGATTTTTGGATCAATTTTATATAATCGAGAGATGAATTAGAGGAATGTGATACTTTCATGTATGCGCGCGCGCGCGCGCGCACACACGCACACACGCACACACACACACATATATATATATATATATATATTTATATAAAGTGTATACTAAATCTCAAAATAGTCACTGACTATTCGTATGTGGCTAATTTAATTTTAGAGAATTACATTTGTCCAATATGGTCCATTGATCATGCAAAATGATTCCGATTTAAACTGAGGTAGATTTTTGGATCAATTTTATATAATCGAGAGATGAATTAGAGGAATGTGATACTTTCATGTATGCACACACAGATATATATATATATATATATATATATATATATATATTTCATATATGCATATATTTTTATAGATGACACACTTGTAATTATATATGTTTATTATCATAATTTTGCTAAAATCGAGCCCATTACATTCGAACAAGGACATATTCATGAATTTTTAAGCAAGCTTGAAAAAAGTGCTCGAGAGAAGTTCATTATCAAGCTCAAAATGACTATAACATGAACACGAACAAAAAGTTTTTTTCAGCATTTTTAATTTTGAACGGGGACATCCCGAGACTAGTATTTGCTGAAGGACTGGTGAGGATACTAGTGTCAAAACTTTTATACTGTCAGTCAGGAGTTTGCTACACTGGGTAAATTTCCTTAATTAATCTTTTCAACATTTTCTATTTTCTTTCAGAGCCACTAAGTTCCCTTCCATGCTATCGCTTATTAAATAAAATAAAATGCAGTGCATGCTGTTCTATAGAAGAAGCTGATTCACAACTGGCAATGACATTTAAATCTGGGAAAACTTACATACATAACACACAGTTCTTATGTATATACATTTCACCTGAACTTCCATATTTACATGCATAGCATTTTGGTGCTTTAAACCTGTGCATGGGAAAGTGTATTTCACTTTTAAAAAGTGATAATAGTGTTATTTTTGATGTGATGTGAAAGATTTGAGTTCCATGTGCGTAAATATGAAAGTTTAGGTGCGAGATATGTAATTACATAGGAATTGTGTGCCATTTATGCAAATGCTCCTTAAATCTAATGTGGACGTTGGAGTCATAATCTAATCATTTGAATTATACCTTCTGGCTTGAGAATGATCTCATTGTGATACTGCAGTGATCTATAATTTAGAAATCAATATTTGATTGAGATATATGTTTCGTGGCTTTGTTTTTAGATGGCTATGCGATGTCTTCAGCTCCATTCTGAAATGGCCCTCCAGACTTCTCGCTCTCTTGAAACTGCACAATCTTTCAGATCAAAGGGTTGCATCTCGCCTACATTGATGAAGGACATTATAATACCTTCTTCAAATCGGTGATAAGGTGTGAACTATACTCATGTGCATTGTATTTCTTGTAAATATTGTTCAATCTTTATTTCACTTTCATACTTTTACACTTTTTAGCTCAAATTCATATTATATGGAATATTTCATAAGCGAATGTTCATCAAAACTTTGCAGACTGCATTTGTTACTTGTGTCTCAGTTTTAAACTGTCTGCTTCGGTTATGATTTTCCAACGTTGACCATTTGTTGATCAAGTTTGGTAACGGAGAAAAAAATTAATGAATCATTCTTATTATTTGATGGGAATTTACATACATACCGCCCAATTCCTATATATTTACAAAGATAACACCTAAACTTTACTTTTTTACATTTATACTACCCAAATATTTCATATTACATAAAAAAATACCATCATTTTAAAATTTGAGAGTGAAAATACATCTTTTCATGCATAGGTAAGGTGGTATGCAAGTAAAAATTGAAGTTTAGGTTTTAGATATGTCATTGCATATGAATTGAGTTGTATCTGTGTAATTCTTCCAACATATTTTTGTATGCGTGTGATTTTACTTTTTTTTATTTTTGCAATCCCTCGTATCTTTGAAGTTGTGCAACAGATGCTTCTATTTTGCCGCTTTGTCTAGTCAGAGAACCTTTCTTGCGTTACAGTGGGCTAGCATAGAATTTCTAAGGCAATGCCTCCATACTTCATTTTTTATTCAAAAGACAAAATATAATGGCAGAGTGAGAGATACATTAGAAGCCAGAGTTAAAAGAATATAATTAAAAGTCAGTTCCTGATAAAAAATCGAAATACATGAGAACAAAAGTAAAGTTGATACAATCTGAAGTACAGGATGAAACCATCAGCTGATGGTATTGAACAACGATAGAATCCAGCTGAGATGTTAAATGATATAGCCGAACAGAGTCAAAATAGGAAGAAATTTGAGACCATTTAACACCCACAGCCAGCCTATAACAAATAAGCTTACCCTCTTAAGACTTCCATATTAATAGTGAATGACCTCCTGTGATCTGTCCTATACTAAATAGCTATCTCAATCCCACTGGCTTCACTAATCCATTCGAAAAAAAGAAAAAAATGCTGAAATAACCTATACCAATCCTTGGCCTAGATGAACCATTATGGTTGCCGCTTCCTCCATTAGCCATTTTTGCAGGAGGCATCAAAACCTTTTAGTGGGCCTAGTGGCCTTGCTTCTTTCCTTATTCTACAGCAGAATGAATATGGCTGCACGATGCTGACAGTTTCCGCTTGATTGGACTTACGCATGGTTGTCACTCAACGGGGACTTCCACCTGGCTGACTGATGCTCGACGAGAACTCATGCGGCTGATGGCTTAATTTACTTGGATGCTCACTCGGTTCCGTTCTATGTTTCAACCCATAGCGGCCATGCTTTGTAGTCGACTAGTGACTTGACTTCTGCCCTAAATCGGCAAACTGATGTGGCCACATGGGGCTTTCACTCGATGCGACTCGCATGCGGCTGACTCTCAGTGGGCACTCATGTAGCTTTTGTACTAAATTGGGCACTTACTCATAATCGAGGAATTATTTTGGGCTTTTCCTAAAAAATTCTAGATAACTAAGTCGCCGTGTTTGCGCATCATATACTCTCTCATAATTGTGTATATTCATAATCTTCTTTTTTTTTTTACTCAAGTCATTTATAAAATTCAAAAAAATATTAAGAATTGAGTATAAATGCCGAAGAAATATTGGGCTTATTGAGCACAATTCTCTGCATGCAAGGAGTTGACTCGATAGAGTAGGTATTCTGAGTATTGTTCATTTTTTTTTTGAACTGCCTTTCTTATAGATATGGTCGGAAATTCAATCTAGAGCCTCTCCATTGTAAGTGTTGTAAGTCCTACTTCACGACCCAGTGCTCTACAAACGAAAAGTAAAAGGCTCGACTTCTAAACCGGCCTTCCAAAGCTTCTCTAGTTTCATAAACATCAACAAGACAAACCAAAGATGATTTCCAAAAGTTTCAAAAAATTTATAATTAAACTAAATATGTCGTGCTGTACCAAAAAGAAGTGATAAAATAATACTTCTCTATGTCTAGAGCTACAGTTTTTAATAATAAAGCTAGATTCTCGTTTCTATTTAGGCTCTAACTACAAATATAGTTTATGTTGAATTCAAAATTGTCCGGGACACGCGCCTAAGCAATAGAGTGTTGAGGGGAGATAGAGAGAGCAAGGAGAGCAAAAGCATGGTATTGAACCGGTCGGCTGAATATCTGTGATGTTTCATTCCCCATGCAAACGCATCTGGATAGCAAGTCCGTCACCTGGTTCTCCTCTCTGTCGACGTGTCTGATACGTGATTGTGTGTATTTATAGATTTCTACCTTGGCTGTGTAGAGGTATTTCATCATTGTTTCTTCTCTAACATTGAATTTTCTATTTGTTTAATTTACTACCAGTTGCGAGTCTGATTTCACAACGAGAATTTGCATGCCCATCTCATAGATAGATGCAGATCGGTGATCAGAGCTTCATACTCCGTCTGGTTGTTCGTCAGTCGTCACCTCAAAATATACCGCCACTTAGTGGTATAAATGTTCTTTTGCAGGGCTACTTAGATCAAGTCCTAATTTCGCTTCGGTTTTATTCTAGACGCCATCTATGTATAAAAGCCACTATTGTTGATTGCTTTGACCTTCTCCTCCCGGATGACTTGTTCCGAAAAATCTGCCCGGAAGTCCATGATAGTTTGTGTTTTGATGGCCGCTCGGGAGACGTATGTGATGTCAAACTCGCTCAGCTCCACTCCCTACTTGACTAGCCAGTCAAACTGTTCTGACCGGGTAAGCACCGACTTTGGCGGGTTATCTGAAATTACCCTGATGGGATGCGTCTAGAAATAAGGTTGCAACCTGAGGACCGACACAATTAAACCAAAATGTTAGTTTCTCCATAATTGGATACCCAACCTCTGCTCCCTGGAGAACGGAGCTGTTGTAGTAGATCGGGAATTGCCTTCCCGATTCCTCCCTGGCTAGCACCGAGCTGATCGCCTTAGCTCCCACTCCTAAGTACAATGAGAGCTCTTCATTTGGCTTCGAACTTTGGAGGAGTAGTGATGAAGCTAAGAAATGCTTCAGGCTATAGAAGGCTCGTTGACACTCATCTGTCCAATTGAAACTTTCAGCTTTCTTGAGGGTTTTGAAGAATTATGCGCACTTCTCCTCTGACTTTGAGATGAATCTGTTGAGTGTTGTGATCCGGTCGATTTGTTTCTAAACTTCTCGGATGTTTCGTGGTGGCAACATCTTAATTAGCACCAATATTTTTTAGGGTTCTTCTTTATGTCTTCGAGGGTTAGGAGGTAACCCAAGAACTTGCCGGTTGAGGCCCCAAATGTACATTTTATAGGATTTGATTTCATGCTATATTTTTTTAAAGTTTGGATGGTTTCTTTTAGAAATTTTACGTGTTGTTCTGTTGTCTGATTTTCACAAGGATATGATTGACATAGACTTCAATATTTTTTCCCTTTTGATTGACAAATATTTCATCAATTAAATGCTGGTATGTTGCCCTAGCATTTTTAAGCCTAAATGGCATTATATTTCATCTTCTCAGCATCAGTCGAGTACATCTTGAGTTAATTGTATCGGAGAAATCGTCTAGGAAGTTCATCACAGAATGACCCACAACTTCATCCACTGGGGCATTGATCCTTGGCAAGGGGTAGCAATCTTTTGGGCAAGCGACGTTTAAATTCGTGAAGTCTACATACATATGCCGTTTTCCATTGGACTTTTGGACCATGATGTGTTTGAGACCCATGTGGGGTAGTACACCCCCACTGCCTTCAACTTCAACACCTCTCTGATTGGTCTGACTGGTGCGGTTGTCGAGTTTCTTATCTTCTGTTTGATCGACCTACAGTGGGGCTTACATTCAACCGGTGGCAAGCGACGTCAACCAGTATCCCTGACATCTCTGCAGCGGACCAAGTGAAGACGCCACGATGGTCCCAAAGAGTTTGAATCAACAACTCCTTATACCCGACATCAAACTTATCACCGAGCAGGAAAGATTTACCAGGGCTCTTCTTTGGCGATGAAAATCTTCATGATTGTCTCACTGGTCTCAAGGCTCCCTTCCCTCCGGTTCTATTGGTCAAACAACTCTTATTCGATGTTATCCACATCTCATAGGTAGTAGACCCGCAATTGCCCCGAGTCTCCTCCTACAGCGATCACCTCCTCTCCCCGTCTCTTGGGAACTTAATCGCAACATGGTAGTTGGACACCGCGACCATAAACTGATTCATCGTGCCACCAAAGAGGAAGTTGTAGGTTGCAGGCGAGTTCACTATCAAAAGGTCTTATGTTTTCGTGAGTTGCTTCTCACCTTTTCCCCAGGTGACCACCAGTGGCATTAAGCCCAGTGCCTCTTTACTTTCACCTGAAAACCCATATAGTGGGCTGACCGATGCTGCCAGCTGGTCAACCAAGTGGTTAAGCTCATTGAACATTGGCTTGAACAGTATGTTCACAGAGCCACCATTTTCAATGATGATACTTCTAACTTATAAGTTGTTTATTATTCAAGTTACAACTATACCTTCGTTTTATGGGTTCCCCCGCTGGGGCAGATCGTCATCCATGAATGTGATGCGAGTGCAATTTCCTCTTCTCTGCATGGCCGTGAGACTGCACCGTTCCACTATCCTATGCCTCTTATGAGAGTTTCGTCAGGAGGAATCAATTCCTCTGAGAATGACTGGGATTATACTAACAATTTGTACTACAGTTGTTCAGACGAGCCCTGGTGGGGCCTCTATTGCTGGAGCTTTTCCATGCCTCTAACCCGAGTGTCACTTTGGGATCGAGGTATTGGAATAAGGAGAGACGTTGTCCCTTGATTAGCGCCACATAGTCCCGAATGTTTATGGGCACACTTAGTAAGGTGTAGATTTCTTATTCATCTGGGCATGAGGCGATCAGGAACTTGGTCTTCTAGTTCTATATTTTATTCTCTATCCCCAGTTGCTGGATCTTAGTGCCAACGACGAACTGGACGTAGCCGTCGCGGCCGATTCAGTAAGAGAAGAAGTGGTTGAACAACTCGATCGACCATGGGATCCTCATCCTCTGACATAAGAGAACGTATGTCATTGTTGGCGGCGATCGAGCTAGGGAGAACTTGGGTAGGAACGATGCCGCAAAGGTTAATGATGGAACATAGCTCTCGACAGAAAGGCAGCCGAAGACCCATCTTGAAATGGTCCTTGTGGAAAACAAGGACAAGAGAAAAGTAGCTTGTGGCCCGCTCATGACTTTTGGCTGGTCGGAGGAGGATGGTAGGATCCAGAGCGTAGCGATCCTGGATCTCGTCCACATCCCTCGTGGAGAGGACCGAAACCTCAATCGCAGGAATGGAACCAAATGACTCTTGGGAATACTTCTAAACCATAATGCATATCACGTTGGACTAAAAAGGAGAAACGACAACAGAAGAAAAGTGGAAAAGGAAAATGGACTAGAGCTCTAAAAGGCAAAGTTCATAACCCGTATATATATATATATATATATACATGTAGATGTAGATGTAGATGTAGATGTAGATGTACATGTACATATACAGATGTACATGTACATGTACATATACAGATGTACATATACGTGTGTGTGTGTATATATATATATATATATATAAACACGTGAGCTACCGAAGAAGTCAAAACACCACCAATGCGACTGATGCAACGAGATTAAATGTCACCCAAGTAAGTAATCCTCACAAAAATTTAAAACATTTTATTTTATTTTATTTCATATTTTGTTACAAAAGAGGGGAGAAGCCATGTCAAAACCCTCAACTACATTTGGGTAAGGAAAAATCGGACCAGACAGTCGTTCTTGTCTTTGCGTGAAACAAAACCTCAGTGGTGAAGCCGTTCAAATATGAACTCACAGCCTTAAAAGATCGTTCTGACCATCCTTAGGCCAAGCGGCGAGGGCCTCCCTAACGACCGATAGTTCCTAGCATAAGCGGGAAACCCCAAGCAGCTCCCCCTAAACTCCTTGCCCAACTCCGCAATTTCTCTCTCCACTTGCTTGATGCTCTCGAGGATCTTAGTGAATCTTCTGTCAGCTTCTCCTTGGGGATACCCCATGAAGCAAACGAAGCGTTTGTCCATCTCAGCAAATCGATGGAGTATGAAGTCCGAGGACACACGACGTAGCTCTAGTGGATTCGTCATCCCTCGTAGCTCCGAGGAGGGCCTGATGGCTGTCACCTTGAGCTCTAGAACCCAAACCTTCAGCACCCCGCTCGACACCTTGCTCCAGTGCACTGAGCCACACCATGTCTTCTTTCGTGGCGACCTGTGCTGCGCTTGCCCCTAGATCACAACTTGGTCCACCGCCGTCACATCCTTTTCGAGGCTAACGTCATTATCTGCCGATAAAGAATCGACAATCAATGCCTTGATCACTGAAAATAAAGGAACAGAAAGGCTTAATCAAACTACATACCAAGGTTCCACCCCTACTCAAACGTGGAATAAGAAAAGAGATCCTCTCCCGCATTTTTCGATCCTCAACCTTTTGAGGAGAAGCTGCTTCTGGCCTGTCGAAGCCACGTCTCAGCCTTGACTACCACTTCCTTAGCACTCGTCAGCCGCCTGGGCAGATAATCTTTCTTCTGCAGCAAGAACATTTATCTCTGACGAATGCCTCATAGGAGGGTTGTACAGACGACCTCTTATTTGTCCTACATCCCTCTTTTGTGGAGGTCCACATGAATACAAGAAGAAATAGGTTGAGTCTCATGATTGCCGACTCCGTGCTTGGACACGGCTTTCTTCCTGTTCAATCCTTTCGCAGGCATGAAAACCTAAAGAACTCTATTATTGCACTATATTATTGTTTATTTATTTATTCATTTATGTATACGTGATAAAAAAGTTCTCATGTGCTAGACAACTTTCAAGGAGCAAGAGAATCGGAGAATCAAATATGTACACATAAGAATGTGCCTACACGAATTTCAAAGCAGATGGGCAACTCGGGAAGGTAGCACGACCGATCAGACGTAGCAATTGACAATCTTTTCTAGATAAGCAACAATAAAAAAAATACATTACCGAACGATCGACAAAAGATGTCAAAAGGAAGCCTCTTAAGACGGTCATCAACCTACATAATGATCGATGGGAGCACTCCTTTGAACCACACATCGATCGAACCAAGACATGTCATACGATCAATGATCCTTATCTATCTTATATGTTCCAGGCTTTATTATATGTAAATAATCTTGTAAATTATCAAAAGATTCTTTTAAAAGGTTAATGATTAAGGAGCTAATATGTACTTTTGTAATATTAGGACCTAGGCCTATAAATATATGTTCATATTATGGATAAATGACACATTTTACTTGTGTACAACTTCTCCTTCACTCACTCACACATACACACTCTCTCTCTCTCTCTCTCTCTCTCTCACACACATTACTTCCTAATAGAACACTCAATTCCTTGGTCGTGTTCCTGGACAATATCGAATTCAACATGTAATTTATTTATTTTTTAAGGAAAGATGAGCCCAAAATGTCAATATGCTTGATCCGAACCCGTAACTTCTCGATAGAAAATTATACTCTCAATCGTTATGTTGCGAGCAAGTGAACATTTGTAAATTTATCTCTTTTATTTTTTTCATTGCTGCGTATATCATTAATTGAACCCTATGCTATGAGGCAGTCAGCTAATGAAATCTGCACGAAATGACTTCATGCATTATGCCATTTTCTTATGTCAATGTTATTAAAAACCAATTCTCATAAATATTTTCTTTTTAAATAACGTATTTTCATGTCAACATGTTCTGTGCCTTCAATCAAGGTGGATAGTGTCAATTTCTATAAATTGAGATAGGCGAGCCCACGGAATAATCGTTTCACATGATTTAATTTCCTTTTTTATTGTTTAAAGGGCGAGCTTTGGGCCTTTTGGTGCGGGAGGAAATTTCGAACTACCTGCTTACCATCTCTTTCACGTGGAACAAATAAGTTAGACGTGTTAGAATTTCATGAATGGATGGAGACATGATTATAAGAAAAAAAATAATTGAAATATTATTTATTAAACAAAAAAAAGATAAGAAAAGGTAAAGTTAGAAAATGATGCAATAGAATTTTTAGGAAACAAAAAAGGGCCCATATAAAAGATAGGAAAAGAGTTAAAATTGAAGTCGAGCATTGGTGTTGTCTTCATGCAATCATGTTATGGTATGTTTGATCATTTTTTCTTGGGCCGAGGATATAAGAGTTTTATAAGCTTAGTATAATCCTGATGTTAATGATGTTTGTGGAAATCGTGATGTTAATGATGTCCATGGACTATATGGGCGATAATGAGCATCATCATTTATGTTGGTAGTGTGTAACAATCTTGTAAGTGATTGCTTGTACAGATGTTAGAGATGGAAGTCGATGAAATTGACATGCATCAACTTTAGTGTTGACAAGCTGCACGACCTTTTTAGGCAAGGGTCTACATCAACACTATTAGTAATAACATGAGCTGAAGTTGGCGGATGTTAGCATTAGTGTAAATAACATGCATTGATTTATGGGGGAGAAGCTTACATTCATGTTATGAGCAATAATAGATGATGCAGTTGGTCGACAACAGAGTTGGTGTTTGTTGGATGCATTAGCATTTTAGGCGATGGTGTGTATTGACCCCACCCTCCTGGCAAGATCATAGTTGTATTACAATGGTCAAATAAAGATGATTGAGAGACATTACTTGGGTGATGGTGGTCTAGAGATTCTAGTTGAGTTATGGTGATCAAGATTTTATAGTCGAGCAACAATAAACATGTGATGGTGGTCAAATGGTTGATGTCCATCAACAACTACAACGGTGCTATGGCATTCAATGTCAAATAGCTTTGGTCCTTATGTAGTGGTCGAGCAACAACATTTTGATGATAGTTGCTACGGTGGTTGGAATTCAATTGTTCGATATCATCAATCCAATGTTAGTGATTGGGTGGTGTTGATTCAATGACGATGGTTGGGTGATGGCAGTCTTGACGACAATGTTTGGCTGATGAAAATCAATTTTCAGGTGTTAAGCAATAGTCTGATGATGGCATTTAGGTAGTCTGATGCATTGATGATGACAATTGAGTGATAAACTGATAGTGACAGTTGAGCAACTTTTCAACAATGGTGGATGGTTAGTGGTCCAATGGCGGTGTTAGTGTAGAGCTCTAGAAAGCTTCAAACATTTGTGCTCATGTAGTGCTCATTTATAGAATGTCTACTTATAGATTATTGAAAAGGCATTTTGATAATTTCTATTAAAATCACAAAGCATTCAATTGGATATATTGAAGCGCCGCCCATTGTTCAAATAATTTTTTTAAATTTCTTAATATCATCGAAGTAGCTTTGTAGTACTAGTCGATGCTATTTTATTGCAGGAAATATTTCTTTATAATTAGGATATTATTTTATTTACTTGTTATGAACTAGTTAGATGTTAATTTAAAATTTATTCAATTATTTATTTATTTGAAATTTTAAAATAATTTTTTTAAAAAATTAAATAACAAATCAAGCATTCATTAGACATAAATGTGAAAGCTCAATTAAAAGTTTAAATAAAGCACTCAATTAATATAAACAAGTGAAGTACAAATCAAATATGAATATTTTGAATTTTTAGTAATCAAGCTCTACAAATCATAATTTTAATTTTGTAAGGAAAATTAAGTAATAAATTGATTTCTTAGTTTGTACAATTAAAATAAATAAGTATAAATCAAATATGAACGTTGTAAAATTTAAGATGTAAAATATATACATATATGTGAAAGCTCGGGTCAAGTTTGAACCGAACATGATCAACTTATGATTCAAGAGAGCTAAGTTCAATCCATGACATTTGATTCGACTCAACACGACTAAACTTATTAAAACCCTACATAAATACCAAACAATTCTTAGTATAATATTCAAATCTTTACATCAAAAATACGTTACTATTTACTTTTAAAAAATGAAATACACATTTTCATATAAAGATTTATGACATTAAAGCCATAAAATGTTATAATGTAAATATGAAATTATGGGGTTAGTGTAGTATGTAAATTTATTTTGACTAGTTTTACATTGTTTTTATTATCTTCGCTATAGAAGAAGAAAAAATATTATATCAGAAGTCCTAATGCAGTTTTTATCAGTATTTCAATCACAACGCACCGCGTATACGGTCCGACCCCACTGCATACAAAAACTAATAAAATTTAATGCATATCAAGACCGGATCGTACACGTGGAGCATTGTGATTGGAGTCCTGATACAGTTTTGCATCAAGACTCCTGATATAATATCATAGAAGAGAAAAGTGGCGCGAGGGTGTTTACTAAATTAATATTAATAATTCTATTAGATCTACTTATATAAAAAAAATATTTGTATCCAAATAATTTTTTTTTTTTAATATGGATAAAATTTCTTCCTTAAGATAAAGTTTTGACCAAGTCAAACGACATTATACTAAAAAAAATTAGTTAAATAAGAAATTTTATGTTTGATCAATAATTATACTAAATTCAATAATTTTATATTTGATCCCAAAAGAGTAATAGAAGTGGGCTTCCACTTGACTAACAAAGAAATTAAGGCAATACTTATAATAATAATTCAATGCTGAAAAAACATGTCTTACATTAATATTATTTTTATTATGTGGGATAATACATATAGTCCCTCAAAATATTAATATTTACAAATTAATTATCTGGGTGATTTTCTTAAACTACAGAACTGATGTGTTTACATGTGCTAGAAATCAAACTATTTATAATTTGATAGAAATGAAAAATATGAGTTGCAGTTTTACCATGAATTTTGATGTTTGAGTGAGAATTTGCAAAATCGACAAAAGAGAGTGGTTGATTCGTAAATAGAAATTTTTGGATGCTCTATATGTAATCTTAGAGGGGACATAAGTTGACTATATGGTTTTATTATAGTAATTATTATTTATCAACGTTTTTTTTTATTGTCAATGGGCTACAAAGAGATCGAATAATTCACTTAAGCCTTAAAAATGTTGCTTAACAAAGTTACAATTTATATAAAGTTGAGGTTGTGAATAAAAATATTTCTTTAATTTGTCTCTATCAGCAAAAAAACGTGATTATAATTGTGAAGAAGAGGACTGAGGGTCTGTTTTGGGGTAGCTGCAGCTTATTGAATTATCTGCTGATAAGCTATTACAAATTTTTATTTTTTTGGAAAAGTAAAATCGCAGCCACAAAGGTTTCATCGTGGTGTGAAAACGTTGTTTTCAAAGTTTTGAAAATGCATAAGTTGTCAAAACGCAGTTTACGCAAACAACCGCACCTAGATAGGTGCGGTGTGAAAATGTTATTTTCAGCGTTTTGAAAACGCATAAGCTGCCAAAACGCAGTTTACCCAAACAAACCAGGTGCGTTTTCAAAACGCCACCGTACCAAATAAGTTGTCTCAAACAGGCCCTAAATATGAAGAATGAGATTATATTATTAATTTGGGGCAATTAAATGCAGTGCACTGGAAATATTACTATTTCCAAATCTAGCAATCTCTTTCATCCATTTTTCCAATTCTCACTCAGATATCAAAATTCATGATCCCAACCATTTTTTTTCATTTATATCAAATTCTTAACGGGTTAATTGTGACACGTATAAATACATCAGTTCCATAGTATTCGATATCATATTTTGTTAGCATTCTTACTTCTAGAAGCTACCGCCTGTAGCATGGAACAATGCCACAGACAATAGAGATTCTATTAGCTATATTCACCTTTAATTAAATCAATGCTTCTTTTGGAGCTTAAGTGTGTTATCATCACAACATAATCTATATGTTATAATACTAAGATTTAAAAAATGTTTTATTGCTCATCAAAGTAATTACTGGCTAGAGCAAATAAAATAGTCATGCTTTTACTTATCATCAATTTATTGGTGCCAAAACCTTTGCTTTATACATCTTTTTTTCTTGTGTAAACATATCTATCAATACTTTGCTTAAATTTGAAAAATCTTTCTAAATCAGATCATATGGGATTAGAATACGTTGAATCCCAAATATTCTATTGTTTTATGCACACCATATTGCTTGGAGTCATCAAAAGAGTGTCGCTGATATTACAGATAGAAAGACTACAATATTACTAGTTGATGTTTTTTCAAGGGAAAGGTTTCTTTATTTTGTGTCCAACTTCTCATATAATCAAGTCAACATCCTAATTTGTTCTTATCATGATTAAAAGATGAACTTCATTTATAAGATCCTATCTAATAAATTTCTAAAAAATATTCAACTAATCTATAATTTCACTCAAGAGATCCTATCTATTAAATTTCTATTGTTTTCATTGTTGATATATGTTTATGTAATATATTGTGTTGTGTTAGTGATGAGTAAATGTTTGTGCTATTTATTGTGTGTATGTATAAAAAATATGATTGTTCTGATATATATATATATATATATATATATATATA